>JAABOM020014039.1:0-19209 GCA_011800125.2 Solanum clarkiae | reverse complement strand
AATACACTTTGGCATCCCAATCACATAAGAAAACAATACATGGGCAGCAAGCGGGTGTTTATAAACCCGAGCGTATTTCTTTAACTCTTCCGCCCCTAATCGTATTTTCTAATACACATTAGCATGTACACATCATGTGCAGCCTATTTTAAGTCAATAACATCCTTACAACAGCCCACAAAGCGCAACACATCACAATTCCATGTAGTCTAAAAACGGACAGCATAACGTTACCTTCCTTCGCTACATTTCGACGTCGACAACTCCAAACCTATTCCAACTTTAACCAAACTGTTCCGGCAACATTTACCCATATAAACAGACCTAAAGAAGTCTTACAAAAGCACTTAAGAAGTCAGGAAGGACGTGAGCTGATAGCCTTACATACAACAGCCTGCAAGTTCGAATCAACATGACGCTTAAGATAACTCGATAAAACGCGCTTGTTAAATGAAACCAAAACTAGGGCAGAAACTTTAGGGTGATGCTTATAACTCAAACCATGTTAATAACACCAAGGACTCCTCATAATACAACTTAAAAACCATAGAGAAATCACCAAAACAAAAGGAAAAGGTGCGGTAACTGTCTGCACAGAATCTGTCCAACAAATTTCAGCAAGCGTAACTAGCATCTATTACTTGTTTTTCATGAAAAAAACCATACTAAACACACAACTATAATTACTTACCTTGTATTCAAGGTTTTAGAGGCTCCTTAATAACCCTAAAAGAGTCATTTGTCTGCTTCACAAAGTTGAGAATAGTTGAGAGGAAATGTAGAGAGCAAATCTGATTTTTGTGAGGTCGAGTTGAGAAATGACCTTTGGGAGCTGCTTTGACCCCTTTTTATAGTACAATTTGGCCAACCTAACTAAGGCATTCTCAGACTTATTTCACTAAGGAGGTGATGCAGCTGCTTTCTCCTTTCATTTGGGCCTTTTGGAGCACCAACTTGATGGACTTGGGCAATCTATTTTCCAACTTTCACTTACTTAGTTTTGGGCCCAATTTGCTAAGTGTATTGTGATGTATTTGGGGCCCTTTTTATTACACTTCTTGGGCTTACCATATAGCCCATTTATGATACTATCACATGGGCTAAGGATACACCCTTAACACTGACTTTATTCATCATCGAACTTGGACAATTTCGATGTCGAGCCTCGTCTCCATTTAGCTTGCAAATTTAAGCTAAGGAAGTAGGTGACTCACCTACTCGCTTACTAAGTCCTACAAGCACCTCAATTTTCTTTCTTCATTTTAAGGCCATAATCTTCTCAATTCAACACAAAATATGTATTCACTCGACCATCTTAAGCGTTAGACGCACATATAGCCCAATAACGCAAGATTCAAGCACTTTTGAAAATTAGCGCTAATTTGACCGAACCATGTCATGTTATATTTGAATTGTACTAGTATTGTAAGGTGTGGGGTGTTACATTGCATTAACCTAATTTCGATCGAAAACCCCCAAAATCCTTTCCCCCATTCACTATTCCAATCAAATCGCAGCTTGACATGTCGCTTTTCGGCGAATACTCCAATGAGGATACTATTCTCTAAGGTTTCAGAATCTTTGCTCTCTACTTTGCATCAGTTTGATTCTTCTCTCATTTGGTAAGCTTCATCATTAGTTTTAGTGCGCTATTTGGTGAGTTTTATTCTTGAGATGATTTTGTACTTGGTTTAATCATGAAGATTCATACCATATGATGATGCTTGTGTTTAGATATGAAAGTTAGGGTTTGAGTACTTTTAAAATCCTTTTATGATTTGAGCCTTGTTTGAAAATCTTGTGGGGGTGGTTGTAGTTGTGAAAGTGATGGTCACTTGAGCATGGTGCTTAATTATTTTTCTGATCCTTGTGAAAATTATTCTAGAGATGGGATGCTGAAAAATGTAGGTGTGTTTTAATATGCCGTATCTTGTTAGACTTACTTGAAAGTGTATGAATTCTCCATGAATCTCAATAGATTTTTATGTTGATAACAAGTATGGGTTTTAGGAGTGTTGCTTTTGGTTTACTTAGATGTGCTAAGGGATTGACTTGGATTTTTGGGGAATGGTTTTGCCTTTTGGGGGGTAGTTATTGTTTGGGGTTGACATGCTGGGATGTTGAGATTCTATGTGTATCTGAGTTGATGTTATAAAGTTTGCTTTGATGCATATTAATTGATATTTTAGTCTATTAATGGTTCTTGTTGAAAGGTAGTAGGCATCACAGATGCCATCTGTTTTCTACTACAAGGACCCTCTACGACTTGTAGGTCACTCTACAAGTCACAGTGATCTCTCGTAGGAGGCAGCAGTCACCTGTGATTCCTTAACACTTACCATAAGAGACCCATCTATGACTCTTACTGTCCCTACGGCTTATAGTAAGGCACTCGTAGCAGTTGCCTAATTGTACTTTGTACTTTGTTCCCTATTACGAGCCCAAACTATGACTCGTAGGTCATGCTATGAGTCATACCTGTGGCTCATATTTGTGAACCATTTGATATTTCTCTCAGGCACCTTTGCACTACGAGGCTATTGTACGACTCATAGGACACCCTACGAGTCGTACCTACATCTCGTAACTGCAGACAAGCAACTGTATCACTGAAAGTTTCTTTCGATTTCAATATCTAAGTGTTTTTGTTTCTTGTTCTTTGTTATGTGATCATTTTTTGGTCAACCATCTTGAAGTTCACATGTTGTTGTGTGGTTTGTTTGGAGATATCATGCCTCCAAAGGATAAACGAGCAATCCAAACATTCCAAAGGAGGTTGGTGGATGATTCCTCCGAGACTGAGAGATCCGGGGGGTCTTTAGAAGTTCACAGGGTCAGAATAGACTCTGAGGCTAATGTACCTCAGACTCAGGCTTGTACAGCTCAGGCACCTATGGAAGTGAGTAGTTCCTCTCAGTCTGAAGGGGAGGAACAGGAGGGTGATGGAGATGGGTCAGAGAATAGCTCACCACAGATGACCCCTATACACACCAAGACAGATTCTGAAGAGGAGTCATAAGCTCCATATGAGGAGGTACAATCACAGCCCTCGGCTGACCCCAGATGGTGTGTTGCAGGGGTGAAAGAGATATATGACCAGGGGTTAAAGCCAAAGGGTCAGGGCAAATCGGTTCGACAATTCCATGAGGAGTCTAGGCTCAATGACTCTGGCTTGTATTGGGTGCTAGGGTTAGATGTGGAGATAGATAGACACAGACTTCGATGGACTATATAGCAATTGGGAAAGTATGCCCCTTATATAGTCCATGAGTTTTATGCGGCCTACCTTGCTACACTTCGCCAAGGGTTGCCAACGAACAAGAAGTCGATTGAGCAGCCTAGATTACGAGTGGTGTCAGACCGGGGTCAGAGGGTTCCTATTTCAGAGAAGATGACTCGGCGGATCCAGTTTGGGCCCACCTTCAGAGTGCCTCAGTCCACCGCAGAGTACGATGGTCACATTGACAAAATAAGGAGAGCGGTGAATGAGAAATATGTGGGGGCCAAGATCGAGCTGCTACAGTGGATTGCCATCCAGATATATGAGGAGGGATTCGAACCGACGTGGGTTACAAACCAGGCAAATCTGATAGTGAAAGCCCACCTCTCTTTCCGAGCCAAGTTTTGGTGGTTGATTATTTGTTGTGTATTCGGCATACTTTCACAGATAATATGATCAACCAAGAGTAAGCTGTGTTATTAGCTATCATCCTAGTTGGTTATGAGATAGGTTGGGCCCAGATTATCGCTGAGCAAATTCACGAGTCCGCCATCCAGATGAACACCTCACTGTCATTCCCTGTCTTGATCCACCGATTATACAGTGTAGCAGGTGTTCCTATCGACCCCCACTAGGACCAGTATATACAGGCTACACGCACCATAGATCCCATCCTGATAAAGGCTGATGAGAACCCAGCGGCCCTACCACATGCAGCTCCTTAAGCCATCCCAAATCCATTCCCAGTTGAGCCTCAAACTCAGGGTTCAACTCCAGCTAGCATCGGTACTACTCCAGCTACTACAGAGCCTTCCCCAGCTATTGACATTGAGTCGACGCCTTCCTCAGTACTACAGTACCAGCACAATCCACTACTCAGGTTGATTCTCTCATCTCTTTTGTTGCTTTTCAGGAACTGGTGTGCAGGGTGGCTACAGCAGAGTCTAGGCTACAAGCTTTAGTAGCTCAGGTTAGAATATGGGTCAGCCAGACTGTTCGGGACTCAAAGGAGATGGTAAAGGAAAACGGCCATAATTCGGTAGATGAGAGAGTTAGAGCGGTAGATGCCTGTGTAGATGCATTTGAGGCGAGAGTCCAAAGGAGGCTTGAGGGTGCTTGGCCTACTGACACGAGCGAAGTGACATAGAAGTTGGCCAAGTTTAAGGTCGACTTATTGCAGATGTTAGCAGCCCCTGTTGCAATCTCAGAGGTGGCACAAGCGGGTGATGAGGTTTTTGATGGGCTAGCTGACCACCTGCATGTCTTTAGGAAGTGTCCCCTTGAGCATGATGACCTAGAGATAAGCTAGAAAAGTCCAAGACCTGAGGAGGAGTCGATACTAGAGGCGATGGTGTAGGAGTTACTATTGATGGCGGCTATATAGAGAGATGGGGAGCAGCAAACCTCACATGAAGAAGGTAGCTTACGTACAGCTGGGGCCCAGACTGTTGAGGAGGAGGTTGTGACCCAGGAACCTGCGGACCAGACAGATACCAGTGCTTGAGCACCATGATGTTTAACTTTTGACCCCAGCCCTTACCTTTTATATATGGATACTTTGTTCTTTCTGTTAGATAATATTTTTATTATGTTGGTTTTTGGACTTTTTTAAATATTTTATGTTGGATGTTATTTTTGCTTATGTTTTGGATGTTAGTTTTTGAAATGTTAGTTTTTAATGTGCGTGTGTGTGTGTGTATATATGTTTTCATTATTTGGTTTTCATACGTATTTTTACTTTGAGGACAAAGTATTCTATTTTGGTGGGGTGTAGGAAGTTATGGAATAAGGTGAAGTCTGAGTAGCCTCGAGTCCATAACTTCTCCTTTTTTTGATCCCAAGATTTTCTTATCGTGTTTCTTTTTTCTTGTGGATGTTTTAATTTTTTGTTGAACCAGCATATTTAGGTAGTGTAGATAATGTGTAAATACATAGTAGTATGGTCTCTTGGTGTACACATAGTCTTTAAATGATTTGTGAATGATTTGAAAAATTTAGGTACCCTCAAAACTTTTGAGATTTTGGTTATTGATGCATTCATGCATTTTGAGTATGTGGCAATGTTTATTCTGATAATGTGAAGGTAAGTCGAGGCCGGAAGCATGACCTGTGAGTCTATACTTGATTGTGTGTGTGCAATGCCATGTGTGATGTGAGTTGATTTTGCCACATTCATGCATCATATATGGACTCAGAACTTTCCTTAGTACTCTAAGATTAGTTTGGTGATGTGGTTGATTTGGATGGGATCTTAGGCCTTTGTTCTGTTAGTGAGCCCACTCTTGCCTAAATGACCTACTAAATAAGCGAATGAATCCCTTATTCCAAATTTTTTAGCTTCTAACTTACTCATTCTTTCTTGACACCTTGCTAGCTTAACCTTATTTGATGAAATACCTTGATATTGGCTCTCGTCTATCCTTAAACATGTGAACCTTGATTGAGGCTAAAAGCCTAAGTTGAGGGTGGCTACAAATTGTGGCCCTGGTTTGGGGAATAGATATTGTGTACTTCAGCTCAAGCTAAATGCTTAAGTTGAGGGTGGCCTTTATTATGGTAAAGTAATAAAAATAAGGTGGTTGGTAGGGAAATAAAGAAAGAAATGAATAATCATGAGTCAGTTGAAGAAAAAGAAAAAGAAAAGTGCCTTGAGATGAAGAGATTAGCAAAAATGAGTTCGAACCTGAGGCAAAGCTAAAAAAGAGAAAGAAAGAACCTAGGGAAAGCTTGAAATGGGGGAATAAGGGTGGATTTAGTGAAAATGGATGGATTGAAGGAAAAAGTGTTGGTAAACATGGTTCAAGGATAGCTTTTAGTCGCTACTTGCCTAAAATATCATACCAAAGCCCCCTGAACTTATGTCACAAGCCATTAAGTCCTAAAGTGATCCAAATCCACCGTGTCACCAAATTGGAAGTTGAGTATAGAGGCAACCTTACGGTGTTAGTCATTTTGTATGAATTTCAATTGTGAGAGTAAGAGAGCTTGCACAGTCCCTGAATTCTAAATGCTTTTTGAGTGAGTATGAGGGATTTCTTTTCAGTGAGGGCATTTGCACCACTTGATTAGCATATGACTATACCAGTGATTGTGGATGGTTGATACCCCTTAGCTTATCATAGATGGGTTACTAGATTCATCATTGTGTTTTTGTTGTGCTTAGTGGCTTTGCAATCTTGTTTTGAAAATGAAAGTTGGGTACCTAAATTAGAGTAATTGATGTGTATGTCATTAGTATAGCTGCTATGCATTTCTCATTGTCTACATAGATTGAGTCATCGCTTGAGGACAAGGAATAATTCTAAGTTGAGGGTGTTGATGTCCTATCAAAATACACCACATTTGATGCCTAATACAAGGGATTTTGTGAGTTCTTAATGTGACTTTTACGACTTTTATATGTTTTTGTGTTGTTATTGCAGAAAAGGTAGGTTGGCATGATTTTAGAGGAAATTGGAGATTTTACTAAAGTACTGGACATACGAGCTCACCTACGAATTATAGCCCTAGGTACGAGTCGTAAGTGATCTCGTAGCAAGAAACAGAGATCAAAAATAGAAAATCTGCTAAGTGGAGGTCAGCCCTACAGGCCATCCTACGAGTAGTAGGTCTCACTACGACTCGTACAGGTGACTTATAGCAGGAAATAGAGAGCCAAAACTTTGGACCAAAAAACTGAAGGCCTAGACTACGAGAGGAGCATACGAATCGTAGCCCAAGTAATGACTCGTACCAATGGGTCGTACCAGTTGAGTCCAAAATGCCAAGAACCTGATACGAGACCCCGATTACAACTCATAGGTCACCCTACAAGTCATACCAGTAAGGCGTACCAGCTGCTAACTGTCTTTTCTGTGTAATTTTTAGGGTTAATTTGTAAACACAATAAAAACTTTAAGTTAGGGTTTTATTGGGGGAACCCAGATTGTGAACATTAAATGTGCCTTTGAATATTCTCTCAAGAATATTTTGGGGTTTTAGAATAGATTTTCATTTTCTCTTGAAAAACCCACCTTTGAGGATTGCAAATATTGCTTTGTACTCATTATCATTCTACCAAGCTTGTCGTTTGACACTTGTGGTGTCTTCACTCTTCATTGCTTTGGGTAATATTCTCAACTATGTCTTCTATTTGCTTTTTTGTTGGTTTTGCCATAGCCATGAGTAGTTAAACATACATAACTTGGGGTTGTGGGAACCATGGGTATTTGACTTGAGATGACCTAGTTTTATTGATTTCTACGATTGGGGTTTTGCATGTATTGTCTATTTCTCTTCATTATGATTGTTGTTTGGTGGTGGCTAACACCAAACCTTGCCTACTATCATGATCCCAACCAAAGTAGAGACGAATAGGAAAAGGGATGTAGATGACAGGATTCGATTAATGTGTTCTCATCTAGTCAACCAAACCTAACAAGGGGAGGTTAACTGGGACAATAGGTAATGGTTAGTTGGCACACCATAGTTGCCGACCAAGCGCCATGGTAAAATTCGACCTTCACCTTCACAAGAGGGCTGGAAGAACCTAAGTTACTATCCTGAATGCGAATTTCCAATTGTCTTTATGTTGTTTAGGGTAATCACGTCAACGAACCATAGGGAACATAATTCCCAATTTGTCCCTAAAATTGAGTGTTTTCTCGCGTCGTAGTATAGTGTTTATTTTTGTTTTTGTTCTTGAATCACAAACCCCCCCTATTTAGAGATTTTAATTATAGATACTCAAAATGATTGATAGTGAATTCTTGTAGTCAAACCCTGTATTCCCTGTGGATTCAACCCTAACCTTCGGTTAGGTTAATTGCTGACACCGACCATTTTCTTATTGGAGCATGAACATCATCATTAGTCAAGTGAAGCGAATTCACAACAAGAATGTGGATTCAATTAAAGTGCTTTGGAGAAATGAAGTGGAGAGTGCTACATAGGAGGCGGAGTTGGACATGATGAAGTGATATCCCTTTCTTTTCCAATCTACTCAAGCATAAGGTATTAGGTTCTTCCTATTTTAAATAGTCCTAATTCTTTCACTGTTGTATTTCATGACATGACATGCATATATATTCACGAAATGATTTAAAAGAGTGTTTTGACATGAGTTTTAAGGATTTTATGATTTTCAAGTGATGAATTACGCATTATGTTTTTGTGTTTGGATGTTTCATGTTCAAGTCAAGCCTTGTTCTAGCACATTTGAGGATGTTCCCAAGGGGGAGATGATGTAAAGATTTGGACTTTGTAAGGCCTTAATGGTGCATTGAAATTGCTTCTGAAAAGTTTTTGACCAAGGTGACACCACCAAGGCACCTTAACAGGTTGTCCTCACTAGCCGTGTGGAGGAGTCTTCAGGTGGCCCTTAGACTTGTGTGTAGGGTGCTTGGAATCATGATGGATTTCAAGACTAAAGCACCCCTTCTGAGCATCTCACGGGTCATGTGGCTCATCACTGGACGTGTGGTGGTTTGTGAAGGGGCCTTGGCCTAGAAAACCAAATTTTGGCTGAGGTACCTCCCACACAAACCCCCACATGGGTCGTGTGGTACTACACGGGTCATGTAGTGTTCCGTATAGGTGTTGGTCCAAAAGTTTTCTAAGTATGGAATCACCATCTTGGAATTTGACCAGTGAAGATTTTTCTTAAGTGAGGTCACACGGATAGTGATATGGTCCATGTGACTCCACAAGATCCGTGAGGCTCCATTAGGGGACCCTGAGCAACCTTTTGAAACCTATTTCATTAATGGTTTTCTTGTAATTTTGGCTATTCCTAAGGTCGCTTGGCTATTCCTAAGGTCGCTTATGACTTTCTAACCCATCCTAACCTCTCAAAGGACCTATACTATTCTATTCTTATTCAAATTCAATTCATACACTTAAAATATTGATGTGCTATCAAAATGCAGCACATTTGATGCCTAAAACAAGGATTTTGTGAATTCCTAATGCAACTTTTTATGGTTTTTATATGTTTTTGTGTTGTTAATGCAGAAAAGGTAGGTTGGTATGATTTTGGAGAAAATTGCAGATTTTTGCTGAATTACAAGACATACGAGTTCACCTACGAGTCGTAGCCCAAGCTACAAGTAGTAGGGTGATCTCGTAGCAGGAAACAGAGAGTAAGAATTAGAAAATCTGCTAAGTGGAGGTCAACCTTATGAGGCCATCCTACGAGTGGTAGGTCTCACCACGACTCGTATAGGTGGACTCGTAGCAAGGAAGAAAGAGCTAAGACTTTAGACTAAAAACTGAAGGTCAAGACTACGAGAGGAGCGTACGATTCATAGCCCAAGCAACGACTCGTACCAGTAGGTCATACCAATTGAATCCAAAATACCAAGTACCAGATACGAGACCCCGATTATGACTCGTAGGTCAACCTTCGAGTCATACATGTGACGCATACCAGCTGCCAGGTGTCTTTTCTATGTAAATTTTAAGGTTAAATTTGTAATTACTTTATATACTTTATGTTAGGGTTTATTTTAGGGGATCCCAACTTGAACTTTGAATATTGCCTTTGAATATTCTCTTTGGAATACTTTAGGGTTTAGTATAGATTTTTATTTTCTCTTGGAAAACCCACTTTTGGGGGAGTGCAAATCCCTACTTTGTATTTATTCTCAATCTATAAAGCTTGTGCTTTGCAACTTGTAGTGTATCACTCTTCGTTGCTTTGGGTAAATTTCTCAACTCTGTCTTGTATTTGTATCTTTGTTGGTTTTGCATTAGCCATAAGTAGCTAAGCACCCATAACTTGGGGCTGTGGGAACCATGGATAGTTGATTTGAGATGACCTAAATTTATTGCATTTCTATGATTGGGGTTTTTGCATGTATTGTTTATTTCCTTTCATTATGATTGTTGTTTGGTGGTGGCCAACACAGGACCCTTCCTACTATCACGATTCTGACTAAGATAGTGATGAATAGGAAAAGAGGAGTAGGTAATAGGATTTGATTGATGTGTTCTCATCTAATCAACCAAACCTGACCAAGGAGAGGTTGACTTGGACAATAGGTGATGGTTAGTTGTCACACCATGGTTCCGACCAAGCGCCATGGTGAAATTCGACCTTCACCTTCACAGCATGGCTGGAAGAACTTAAGTTAATGTCTTGCATGCAAATTTCCAATTGAAGTTATGTTGTCTAGAGTAATCGAGTCGACAAACCATGGGGAACACAATTCCTAAGTTGTCCCTAAATTTGAGTGTTTCCTTGCATAGTAGTACAATATTTATTTTACTTTTGTTTTTAAATCACAAAAACTCCCCATTTAGACACTTTAGATATAGATACTCGAAATGATTGATAGTGAACTCTTGTAGTTAAGCCCTATATTCCCTATGGATTTGACCCTAACCTTCGGTTAGGTTAATTGCTGACAGTGACTACTTTCTTATTAGAGCGTGAACATCATTAAAAATTATGGCGCTGCTGCCGGGGAATATAGCTAGGTTTTGACTTGATTTCACTATTAGTTCGTTCAAGTGTTAATTTCTAAATTCTCTTGTATTTTACTTTTATTTTTGTTTTTGTTATTTGATTCTACTTGCAGGGTGTACTAGGCTGTATGCCCAACACAAGGAGCCAAGACAATCCCTTAGCTCTGATCAATTTGGAGATCGATCGACTTTTTAGAAGAATGGCTTGGGTGAATGATGATATCGTGGTCGAGGAAGAAATAAATATGAATGATGATATGGGAAGAGAATAAAATCCATCCCCGAGGGATAATAGGCCACAACTTAGGGATTTCAATGAGAATGCTTATGGTTGGAACCAACATCGTTTGAACCCTATGGCTAATGACATTATTGGTGCTATAGTGTTGCCTCCATTACCAGCACACTAAGTTCTCAGTGTCAAGTGGGTTACTTCAAATGCTCCAAAACCATAGATTGTTCACAGGGCTACATTCAGAGGATCCCCAACGTCACTTTATAATGTGATTTTTGTCTGTAAGAATGTCATGGGGACACAAAATCTTTCCTTGATGCCATTGGTTTGCGGGTGTTCCATTGTCATTAATGGGGAATGCAGTTGTATGGTTGTCTGAGCTTCCTCCGAGTACAATAACAAGTTGGGCAGAGCTTCAGAGAGTGCTTCTAAAAAGATATTTCCCAAGATCAAAGAAGTTAAAGCTCAAAGATCAAATAAACAATTTTGAGCAATTGTCAGGTGACTCTATTAGTACCACGTGGGAGAGATTCACCAAATTCTTGAGGATGGTTCCGATCACAAGATTGTTGATGATGCCTTGGTTGAGATTTTCTATCAGGCGCTTGATGAGAATAGTCAATCTTGCGCCAACATAATCATGGGAGGCATGTTTCTTGACTAACCATTTGCATTGATAGCCGCTAGGATAGAGCAAATGTTAAAACCAATAGAACATGGGGTCAATGAGAGCGAGGTGCGATGAAGACTTCTTGAGTGGAATAGAGCATGGGGTCAATGAGAGCGAGGTGCGATGAAGACTTCTTGCGTGGTCAAACCAATAATAAGCAAGCAAAGATCAACGAAGAGATCATGGAACAACTTGCTCAACTTTGCACAAGTATGGACTTGGTCTTAAAGCAAAACCAAGCAAGTGTCCAAGCGGTCACTCACAAACCTCCTAAGGCTCCCATGTATGAAGATCCATTCTTTGATGAAGTTGATTGTTTCGTGTGTAACCAAGCGGCGAGTTTCCAGAATAACCCCCATGGGTACAACTTGGACCATTGGAGGCAAGGTTCTAGGAATCAAGGTCGGAACTACAACCATGATAGTGCTTATAGAGATAACTGAGGTGGCTACTATAAAAGGGACAGAGTGTCGGATGCCGAATAGGGTAGAAGAGATAGCTATAGAAATGGTCCTTATATGCCGCCCCACAACCATGATGTCGTGCCAAGCGCTTCGAGGCTTAAAGAGATATTTAACAAGTTGTTCAAAAGATCCGACCATCAAGATGAGACCTTGAAGGGAATGAAATCGGACATTTCAAGTATAAACCAAAAAACAGAGTCTCACTCTGTGGCAAGTAAGCAGTTGGAACAATAATTTGGGCAAGTTTCTTCGCAATTGAACCAACGCCAAAAAGGCATCTTACCAACCAATATGGTTCAAAACCCAAAGAATGATGGGCATTTCATGGCAGTCATGACTAGGAGTGGTAAAATCACTATTGATCCCCCTTTTCCAAGGGTTATGGATAGAAGCCGCAAGAAGAGGGTAAATGAAGAGGCCGAAGCACCTAGCACAAAAGAAAAACCAAAGAAATATAAAACCTTTCCAAGGCCCCCTCCGCCTTTTTCCCAAAGGCTTAGGAAGAGAAAAGAGGAAGGTAAGTTGGAACAACTTTTGGAGATGCTTAAGAAGTTCTCAGTGGACATCCCCTTAGTTGAAGCTCTTGAGAGGATGTCGGGTCATGCTAAATAGATGAAAGATCTAGTCAAGAAGAAGTAAAAAACTAGCCAAAATCTCTCCCAAAATTTTCAATGTTGTAGTGCCATCACCACAAAGTCGTTAGTGCAGAAGCAGGAAGATCCGGGTGCGTTCACCATATCATGCAGTGTTAGGGGACTTGCATTTGCCAAAACACTATGTGATTTAGGAGCCAGCATTAACCTAATGTCTCTTACCATATTGAGAAAGCTTGGCTTGGGCGCTCTTGTCCCTTCAAAGATGCGGTTGCTAATGGCGGACAGAATAATCAAGAAGCCTGTGGGGATACTTTATGATGTGCTGGTCAAGGTAAATAAATTTGTTTTTCCTACAGATTTTGTTATACTTGACTATGAGGTTGATTTTACAGTTCCTATCATCTTGGGAAAACCTTTCTTAGCCACAGGTTGAGCATTGGTTGATATGGAAAAGAGTCTTCTTACTTTCAGGTTTGGTGAAGAGGCAGTTGTGTTTCAAGTATGCCAACAAGATAGAATGAGTCGTGAATTGTAGGTCGTCTCAATGATTGAAATGAGCGAGGATGATGAAGTGGAGATCCCAGTTGAGTTGAGGCTGGGAGTTGAACTTTTGGCAGCTGTGTTGATGAATTTTAATGGTGAAAGCATTCCTGATTATGAGGAAATAGTAAATACTCTTGGAGTGTCATCTAGGCCCAGGCAACAGGCCAGGTTGGAGTTGGATTTGCGCAATAGGGAAACACCATATACAAAGCCTTTTGTAGAAGTCCCACCTAAGTTAGAGTTAAAGGCACTACCCGCACATCTAAAGTATGCATACCTAGGAGAAAACAGCACGCTGCCAGTCATAACTGTAGCCGATTTAAGTGAAGTCCAAACAAAGGCCCTCATCTCTATTTTCAAGAAATTGAAAAGGGTCATTAGGTGGACAATTACAGACATTATTGGCATACCCCCGCGATATGCACTCATAAGATTCAACTGTCAAGGATTAGAAACCTAGTATCAAATATCAAAGATGGTTGAACCCCCCAATACAAGAGGTTATGTGAAAAGAAATTATCATGTGGTTGGACGCAGGAGCAACCTACTCGATTGTCGACAGTGAATGGGTTAGTCTAGTGCAGTGTGTGCCAAAGAAGGGAGGTATCATAGTGGGTCCTAATGCAAAGAATGAGTTGATTCCTACGTGACCAGTCACCAGATTGAGAGTGTGTATGGATTACAGAAAACTCAATGCTTCCACCGAGAAAGACCATTTTCCTATGACCTTCATGGATCAAATGCTTGACAGACTAGCAGACAAGGGATGGTATTGTTTCCTTGATGGATATTTTTGATACAATCAAATTATTATTGTGCCCGAGGATCAAGAGAAGACAACTTTCACATGCCCATATGGTACCTTTGAATTTAAGAGAATGTCTTTTGGACTGTCTAATGTTCCATCCACATTTCAACGATACATAATGTCTATTTTCTCAGACATAGTTGCAAGCACTATAAAGGTTCTTATGGATGATTTTAGTATGGGTGAATAGTCTTTTGAAGAATGCTTGCTACATTTGTATGATGTGTTGCAGAGGTATGTTGAGAGTCATTTGGTGTTGAATTGGGAGAAATGTCATTTTATGGTCAAAGAAGGCGTCGTTCTTGGTCACACAATTTCAGGCAAGGAAATCGAGGTGGATAAACCAAAAATAGAGGTTATCGATAAACTGACACCACCAATCTTTGTGAAAGGTATCAGGAGTTTTCTAGGCCACGCAAGGTTCTACCGGTGCTTCATAAAGGATTTTTCCAAGATCTCGCAACCCTTGTGCAATTTGTTGGAGAAAGATGCCAAGTTTGTATTCAATGATGCATGCATGCAAACCTTCGAAGAATTGGAAAGATAGTTGACTTTGGCACCCATTATTGTGGCTCTAAATTGGTCAAAAACATTTGAACTAATGTGTGACGCAAGTGGGGTTGCGCTAGGTATGGTTTGGTGCAGCGCAGGGATAAGATTCTGCATCCTATCTATTATGCTAGAAAAGCACTTAATGTGGCCCAGAAAAATTATACAGTCACTGAACAAGAATTACTGGCCTTGGTTTTTGCCTTTGAAAAATTTCGTTCATATTTGTTGGGAGCTAAGATGATAGTGCACATAGACCACGCAGCGCTCAAATATCTGATGTCTAAAAAGGATGCAAAACCGAGTCTGATCAGATGGGTACTGCTCTTGCGATAATTCAATTTTGATGTGATTGACAAAAAGGGGTCAGAAAACCAGGTAGCTGACCATCTTTCTAGATTGGAAGATGAAGTTATGGTGAAATCTGATGATGGACTTGACATCAACGATTCATTCCCTGATGAGAGAGTTTTGGTGGCCTCACATGATCTTATATCTTGGTTTGCAGACTATGCTAACTACTTGGTGAGTGATATAGTGCCTCCTGATTTAAACACCTATCAACGTCGCAAGTTTATGCATGACGCAAAGTTATTCTGGGATGAGCCATACTTATTTCATATTTGTGCGGATGGGATCATCCATAGATGTGTTCCAGAAATTGAGATGATGAGTATTCTTGAAGTATGCCACTCATCGTTGGTGGGTGGCCATCACAGTAGAGCTTGAATTGCTTATAAGGTGCAACAGTGTGGCTACTATTGGCCATCTATACATTAAGACGCCCATGATTATGTTAAGTCTTGTAATAGATGCCAAAGAGAGCGTGGGGTTTCGCGACGGCACGAACTTCCTCTAAATCATATTTTGGTGATAGAACTATTCGATGTTTGGGGCATTGATGTTATAGGAGCCTTTGTTAGCTCTCATGGTAATAAGTACATTTTGGTTGCAGTTGATTATATCTCTAAATGGGTAGAGGCCATAGTCTTTACCAAACAATGAAGGCAAGAGTGTTATCGGGATTCTGCAAAGAAACAATTTTTCCAGGTTTGGTATGCCTCGGGAAATTATCAGTAATGCAAGTTCTCACTTTTGCAACTGATTGTTCAAAGCTCTTTTTGAAAGGTATAGTGTGAAGCACTGAGTGGCAACCCCGTACCATCCCCAAACAAGTGGGCAAGTGAAAGTATCAAATAGTGAGATAAAGAAAATCTTATCCAAAACGGTGAAAGGGAATTGCATGCCTTATGAGCCTACTGCACGGCCTTCAAAACTCCAACTGGAATGCTCCATATTAATTAGTTTTTGGGAAAGTGTGTCATCTGCTAGTTGAATTTGAGCATAAGGAACTATGGGCACTGAAGAAGCTAAATCTAGACTGGAATGAAGTAGCAACATCCAGATTAATGCAAGTAAATGAACTTGATGAGTTTAGGCTGTGAGTATATGAGAGCTCTGCATTGTACAAGCAAAGGATGAAAGTTCAGCTTGATCGCAGAACTGAGAACTGCTAATTTGCTCCAGGAGACATGGTTTTGCTTTATAACTCTAGGTTGAAGTGGTTTCCCGAGAAACTCAGATCCAAGTGGATGGGACCTTTCAGGGTGGTACGTATTTTTAGTTATGGAGCCATCGAGTTAGAAAGCAGGGATGGTAAAGTCTTCAAAGTCAATGGTCAGAGGGTCAAACTATACATGGGTGATATGGAAGAAATCAAGATAGTGGAAGACTGGACCTTGAAGAGGCATGAGTATAAAAAAAGCTTTCGGTCATGCCGCAACAATAAATCAGGCACTTCCTGGGAGGCAACCCAAGGTATTCCCCTTGTACCTCTTCTTCTTGTCTCTACTTTGGGGACAAAGTATTCTATTTTGGTGGGGTGTGGGAAGTTATGGATTAAGGTGAAGTCTGAGTAGCCTCAAGTCCATAACTTCCCCTATTTTTTATCCCAAGGTTTTTTTGTCGTGCTTCTGTTTCCTTGTGGATGTTTTAATTTTCTATTGAACTAGCATGTTTAGGTAGTGTAGATAATGTGTAAATACAGAGTAATATGGTCTTTTGGCATATACATAGTCTTTAAATGCTTTTTGAATAGTTTGAAAATTTTAGGTACCCCCAAAATTTTTGAGATTGTTGGTTATTGATGCAATCATGCATTTTGAATTTCTGGTGATGTTTGTTCTAATAATGTAAAGGTAAGTTGAGGCTAGAAGCATGACCTATGAGTCTATACTTAATTGTGTGTGCAATGACATATGTGTTGTGAGCTTATTGTACCGCATTCATGTATCATGTATGGACTCAGAACTTGCCTTGTTACTCTAAAATTGGTCTGGTGATGTAGTTGATTTGGCAGGGATCTTAGGACTTTGTTCTTTTAATAAGCACAGTGTTGCCTAAATGACCTACCAAATGTGTTAGTAAACCCTTTGTTCCAAATGTTTGAGCCTCTCATGCACTCATTCTTTCTTAACACCTAGCTAGCTCAGCCTAGTTTTATGAAATACCTTGATATTGGCCATGGTCTATCCTTGAACATGTGAACCTTGATTGAGACTGAAGCGTAAGTTGAGGGTGGCTACAAATAGTGGCCCTCGTTTAGGGAATAAATATTGTGTACTTCACCTCAGGCTAAAAGCCTGAGTTGAGGGTGGCCTTTGTTGTGGTAAAGTAATGAAAATGAGGTGGTTACTTGGGAAATAAAGAAAGAAATGAAAAGTCATGAGCTGGATGAGGGGAAAAAAATAAAGAAATGAAAAGTCATGAGCTGGATGAGGGGAAAAAAAGAAGATTGCCTTGAATTGAAGAAAATAGCAAAAATTAGTCCAAAAATAAGGCACAACTGAAAAAGAGAATGAAAATATCTGGGGAAAGCTTGAAATAGGGGAATAAGGGTGGATTTAGTGAAAATGTTTGGGGTATGAAGGTAAAAGTGTTGGTAAACATGGTTCAAGGATAGCTTTTAGTCATTACTTGCCTAAAATGACATACCAAAGCCCTATGAGCCTATGTTACAAGCCGTTAAGTCCTAAAGTGATCCAAATCCACTATGTTGCCAATCCAAAAATTTAATATAGCAGCAAGCCTGTATGGTGTTAGTTATTTTGCATGAATTTTATTTGTGAGAGTGAGAATGCTTCCACACTCCCTGAATTCTAAATGCTTTTCGAGTGAGTAAGAGGGACTTTTTTTCGGTGAAGGCATTTGTACTACTTGATTAGCATGTGACTATACCAGTGATTGTGGATAGTTGATGCTCCTTAGCTTATCATAGTTGGGTTTCCAGATACATCTTTGTGTTTTTGTTTTGCTTAGTAGCTTTGCAATCTTGTTTTGAAACTGAAAGTTGGGTACCTGAATTAGAGTAAATGATGTATATGCCATTAGTATAACTGCTATGTGTTTCTCATTGTCTGCTTAGATTGTTTCGTCGCTTGAGGACAAGCAATAATTCTAAGTTGAGGGTGTTGATGTGCTGTCAAAATACAACATATTTGATGCCCAAAACAATGGATTTTGTGAGTTCTTAATGCGACTTTTTATGGTTTTTATGTGTTTTTGTGTTGTTATTGCGAAAAAGGTAGGTTGGCATAATTTTGGAGAAAATTGCAGATTTTTGCTGAAGTATAGGATATAGGAGTTCACCTAGAGTCGTAGCCCAAGCTACAAGTAGTAGGATGATCTCGTAGCAGGAAACAAAGAGCAAGAATCAGAAAATCTGCTAATTGGAGATCAGCCCTACGAGGCCATCCTATGAATCGTAGGTCTCACTATGACTTGTATAGGTGGACTCATAGCAAGGAACAAGGAGCCAAGACTTTGGACCAAAAATTGAAGGTTTAGACTACGTGAGGAGCATACGATTCGTAGCCCAAGCAATGGCTCGTACCAGTGGTGGTACCAATTGAATCCAAAATGCCAAGTACCAGATACGAGACTCTGATTACAACTCATAGGTAAACCTATGAGTCGTACCTGCTAGGTATACCAGCTACCAGCTTTCTTTTCTGTGTACTTTTTAGGGTTAAATTTGTAACTACTATATATACTTTATGTTAGGGTTAATTTTAGGGGATCTCAGACTTGAACATTGAATATTGCCTTTGAATATTCTCTCTAGAATACTTTAGGGTTCTAGTATAAGTTTTCATTTTCTCTTGGAAACCCACTTTTGGGGAGTGCAAATCCTACTTTGTGTTCATTCTCAATCTATCAAGCTTGTGGTTTGCAACTTGTAGTGTATTACTCTTCATTGCTTTAGGTAAAATTCTTAACTATGTCTTGTATTTGCATCTTTGTTGGTTTTGCCTTAGCCACGAGTAGCTAAGCACCCACAACTTGGGATTATGGGAACCATGGGTAGTTGATTGGAGATGACCTAGATTTATTGCATTTCTGTGATTGGGGTTTTGCATGTATTGTCTATTTTCCTTCATTATGATTGTGTTTGGTGGTGGCTAACACCAAACCTTGCCTACTATCATGATCCTGACCAAGGCAGTGATGAACAGGAAAAGGGATGTAGATGACAGGATTTTATTGATTTGTTCTCATCTAATCAACTCTTCCATCAATCTCGGATGGAGCCAAAGATTGACTATTTTTTGGCTTTGGAGTATGATGGAATAAAGCAAAAGGGCTCTTTAAACTGTCTGCGCTTCTTTCATTTGTGAAG
>JAABOM020014028.1:0-19210 GCA_011800125.2 Solanum clarkiae | reverse complement strand
TGAAGGGTGTGGCCATATTGTGGTTTGAAGCCTGGAAACAATCCAAAGGCACAAATGCTTCTCCAACTACCTGGAAATCCAAATCTCCTCAATTTCAAGCTATGTCATTAAGTTTTGATGTTTCTAAAATTCGAGAAAAGTCTTCAAGTTTCAAAGCTCATAAATTTGAGCAAAATCTTCAAGTCAAGATACTCCTGGCTGTAAGAGTATAAACTGTGTATAATACCCTTAAAAAATATTCGCTAGGTCAAAAATCTCGAAAGAGGCAACCTAGAAAAAAGTTAGGACACCAAAAAGTATCCGCTAGGTTGAAAACCTTGAAAGGGATGAACTAGGCAAAATTAGGACAAATAAAAAAAAATACTCCCCTAGAACTATGTTGTGACTTGATCCTCTTCACCGAGGTACGTACGTACTTGAAATTATATTCTTAGTTGCATGAGTGTAAAGAATTTATATGTTCCCACTTGATTCTTTATGGTGGCAAACCTCTATGGAATGTAAGCTTCGGCTATAGTATGCTTGAGGTCTTCAAATTTGGTCAAGTTTGCAAGTTGAAGTTATCAAATCGATCAAGTCTACGAGTTGATATTTTCAAATCCTTCAAGTATGCAAGGTGAAGCTTTTGAATTTTTCAAGAGTGCAAGTTGAAGTCTCAAAATCTTTGAGTTTGCAAGTTAAAGTGTTCAAATCAATCAAGTATACATATCAAAAGTCTTTAAATCCTTCAAATATGTGATTTGAAGTCTCCAAATTCTTTTCTTTTTAAAGTTGAAGTTTCAAATCCGCCATGTATACAAGTCAAATTTTTTTTTTATAGTTGTCGCATTTGAAAATTGAAGCCTTCTAGCTTCGACCTTTAGATTTTACGTCTCTTCAGGCAAGAATGAGTAAGTATATCTTTGCATCATGATGATTCTCTTAAATTGCATTTTCTTAGGATAAAGACGAGTATCCATCCCTTTATGTCGTAAGAATATCTCTAAATTGTCATGCCTTAAGGTGGACAAAATTTGTCCCTTTGCACCTTAAACTGACCTTTTTGCAAGCTTATTCTTAAAAAGGATGTCTAAATTTTCATGGCTTATGGTGGACAAAATTTGTCCCTTTGTACCTTAAGTTGTCCTTTTTTGTGGGTTTATCTTTAAAAGGATCTCTAAATTTTTATAGCTTAAGGTGGACAAAAATTATCCCTTTGAACCTTAAGATGGCCTCTTCACGCCTTATGTTTAAGTATTTGGATTCTTGTAAAGCCTCGAATTGCTGATCTCTAGGCGGGGACATTAAACATATTCCTTCACGCCTTATGTTTAAGTATTTGAAATATTGTAAGGCCTTAAATTGGTGATCTCAAGGCAAAGACATTAAACACATCCATTTACACCTCAAGATCAAATTCTCGTATTATAGCCTCCGCAAAACACAAATTGCTCCTTTTGACCTATAAAAAAGGGATGAAGAAAAAAAAGTGAGGAAAAAAATCGTACCTCAACAAAGATACCCAAGGGTTGGATTTCAAATTTGATTGGAAAATATATAGAAGCACAACCCTATTAATAGGATGCAGTCCCAAAAAAAGGGGGGGGGGGGAGGGAGGGAGAAGAAGGAAAGAATAAAAGAAGGAAAAAAAAGAAGAAAAAAGAAGGGAGGTACACGTGAGGGACCAAGAAAAAGGAGAAAAAAAAGAAAGGAAGGAAAGGAAAACGAGGAAGGGAAGAAAAAAGAAAAGGAAAAAAAAGAAGAGAAAGGAAAAAGAAAAGGAAAAAGAAAAGGAAAAAAAAAAGGAGGTCAAATTTTCTTCTTTTAAAAAAGGTAAAGTTGGAAATAATTTTCTTTTTTAGAGAAAAATATTATTAAAATATTATAATAATAAAATTATAATATTATGTCAATACTTTCTTATAGTATTATTAATATTAATTTGATACTTCAAGTCTAGTCTTTAAAGGATAAAATATTTCGACCAGATTGAACCAGGGGACATTTGTAATCATTTAACATTTATTAGATATAAATTTTAAAATGATTCGAATTATATTAAATTCAATAATATATTAGTCCAAATAAATATTATGAATTAATATAATTGAGTTAATTATTTAAGTTCAATAAATACGGATTTAATTAAAATTCAAGTTAATTGATTTGAGCTACAATAAGTGAAGCCCAATATTATTTCATCATAGAGGCCGACCTTGGCGCCATATGTCAAAGGACGTAGCATGCCAAGTCAAACTAAGAAGCAAATAAGATCATGCCATGTGTCAAAATGATAAGCCCATTTCATTAAAACTCGATACGTCATGTCACTTAAATCTAATTGGCTGAAGGAAGTATTTCTTATTATAATTCCTCTATTCTACAACTATAAATAAGGTTTTCATAATTAAAAGGGGTATTAAGAATTCTAACAAGAAGCTAGAGAGAGCTCATGGATCAAATGCCACAAATTTCTCTACAAGTTCAAGAATTCAAATATTCATGTTTAAGACAGGTTTAAAAGACCTTGAATTCAAGATCAAACTCAAGAACAAATTCAAAGTTCAAGAACAAGCATCAAATCCATAAATCAAGATCAAATTCCTAATTCAAGATTAAGCCCAAAAAATCCTTGAATTCAAGTACAAGTCAAGATCAAATCCTTCAAGTTTCATAAGATTCAAGATCAAGCTAAAGAACCGTAGAATTTAAATTTGAAATGGCGAATCAAATGATTTATAGAGATTGTAAAACTCACATATTAAAATCAAGTACTACAATTGTTGTAATATTTTTGTTTTTGCTTAATATTTTTCTCACGCAAATTTTATCATCTACAAATTCTAGCATAAGCAGTGGGACCAAATTTGCCCTTCATCTCTTCTCTTAAATCAAATATGCAAATCTAAAGCCAGCAATGATGGAAAAATGAATACTTCAAGCCCTGTCTTTGAGTTTCATCAAATCTGTACTCTAACAAGTTTTGAATACGGGGGTATTTGTAAACATTAACATTTTATAGGACTCTACAAGATGAGTCTTATTTCAGTTAGGATTTCTTGGAGGCTACTTTTTCCTAAACCTTAATTTATGCTTATATAAAAGGTATTATACTCCCTTGAATATACATCTCAAATATCCCCAAATTCTTGCATATTCCTAATGATATCGAATTCTCAAATATCCCATAAACTCTTGGGATATTCATTAAGAGATCAAAATATACCAGAGTCTTCTTGATAATCAAATATTTCGAGAAGATCCATATAAATTATTTCATGGAGACAAAGTCTAAATCATCCTAGTTCGAGAAGTACACCACTACTGGTCCTCAAATCACAGATAAATCTTATGAGAGAAGAATCAAGGGATAAACATATTTGTACCCATATTATTTATAATTATGTTTCTTTATATTTTAATGGTGATTGAAATTTGTTTTTCAGCACTTTAAAATATGTTGTAAACAACAACAAAGAAAATGAATAAGTTTATCGACTGCACACGTCATCCATGAATATAAGCTTGGGGGACATAGTTTTGATGAAATTTAACTCAAATCAGTTTAAACATTGCAAGATATGCACGAAAATATGGTATAGAAGTATGAGGGATCATTTAGGATTGTTGTCAAGATACAAGATGGACAAGATTTCATATAATATAGCTATCACTTTATGTTAAGGTTTATCCTGTGTTCCGTGCTAGCATACTTAAACCATAGAAGAAGACAAGAATGATGCTAACTAAAGTAAGTCAAGTTAGGTATCAATTATAATTATCTAATCGTATATATGATCGAGAAATTGAGGCTATCATTAACTACTAGTGATACGATCCTAATGGAACTATAAGAAATTGATTTGACACAAAATTGAAATAAACAATTTGTAGAATTATCACAAAAATAATTGGATTTATGGCAACAAAACACTCTATATCCTCACTTCCTAATCTAATCCAACACACAATCTGTCATGCCCCAAGAGGGTACCCTTGGCGCGACCGGCACTTAAAGACTATTGCTAGCCTCCGAGTGAACCACTTGGCCTCATTATCACATCATCTCAACAGTGGAAGAATAACTCAATAAATATGCATCATATATGTATATAAAATAACTCTGTTGTATCATAACGTTATAGAAAATAGATTAGATACAGAGAGTCATCCAAAACCTTTACTCAAATGTCTATGAAACCTCTACTCTTTAGTCTAGAATGGTGCCATGACAGGTCATGAACACCTCAATTCAAAGAAAGAAATGATAGACTAAATCAATCTCATAAAATAAGGGCTCCTCTGGAGAACAAGGAGGGCTTACCAACTCTGAGAATGTACCGAATCCAGGCCTCAATGGTGCACGTGCTGAGATTCTCTATCTGCGGTATCTGTATCATAAAATGATGCAGGCCCAAAATGGATATTAGTACATGAAATATACCGTTATGTAAAATATCTCAAGAAAAGTAAAGCTCTATTCACTCGCCTCGACTCAACAACTCATACTCAAAACAGTTTACGCAGGTTTAGAGTAAATCATGCTTTTAAATAAATCTCAGTAAAGTGGACTCATTTTGAAATCTCATGCTCAATTAATGTTGCTTGGGAGTTTCTCTTAACCGACATCCTCATCCTACCACCTTTAATTAGGTGATGCACAACGAATCAGAGTCATTGCCACGCCTGCCTTTAACTTGCCACAAAAAAGGGCGATCAACTCTCTCTTGGATCCAGAATATATATCCACTTGCGGGACAAGAGTCACTAGGCTAGCCGTAACGACTATCCTACACTGGCAGCATAGTTTTGTGGGTTAAAGTAGAAGTTTACTCGCTCTCGGCTCAGTGCTCGATACTCCTCCCAAGACTAAAATATGCTCAACTCATCATTATCTTATCAATCTCAACTCATCAATCATCTCATCATGTAATTCAAACTCAACAACATAGGGTCATCTCGTCTCATCAATCTCAACTTACCTCAATTACTCAACAATTAAATCAATCAATGCAAGAAACCAAACTTGACTCAAACTCAATACGGTCATTTAGACTCATCAATTTACTCATAATATAGAGCAAGTAAGATATCATGTGTAGCAATGTAAATGACTTCAATGCAACATACATCTCATGCTCAATCATAGTCAAATTACTCAACTCACATACTCAACCTTAACCTCAATCTCATTCTTATGCATAGAATTTCACAAATCATGCGATGTAAGATTCATATAGCCAAGTATCAAATACATGTGTGAATCTCATACCTCTAGTCATGCAATATAGCTCATACCAATGCTCATGCAATGTAGAAATTTTCTCATGTAATAAAATAGGACCACATGATGAATATAAGGATAAAGTGTCAAAATAGGAAGAATTTCTCAAAAATCTCAACTCTTCTCAAATCTTCACTTAAGATAATGGAAAGGGTCTGTGAAGAAAGAAATCCACACTTTGGTAAGCCTTACATACCTGAAAATCGAAGAATAATCGATCCTCAACCAACTGTTGCTCTTGAATTGCAAAATCCTAGCTTCCTCCTCTTCTTTTTTTTGATCTTAAGAAAACCCTAAAGGGTGGAATGAATATGAATGCTTAGGGTTCACTTTTAAGGCTTTTAACAAGCAAAAACTATGAGGGGTTAATAGAATAAAAATTAGAATGGACAAAAAATGCCCTTTAGTAAAACTGCCGACAGGCCTACGAGACCCCGTCTACAACTCGTAGTTGTCACTATGAGTCATAATTGCTCCTTGTAGAATGGAAGTCTCAAAGTCCTTAATCACTGGAATCCTTTACGAAACCCCTCAAGTCATAGTCCTTACTACAAGTCGTAACTGACTTCTCATAACTAGAGGACCTCGATACTTGAAATACTGGAACTGAGTACGAAACCCCTTACTACGAGTTGTAGTGCTCTTTACGAGCTGTAACCTCACCTCGTATCTGAAGGGTCCTGAAATTATAAGTTGCTGAAATTCTCTACGAGACCCCTCTGTACGAGTCGTAATCCCTTCTACGACTCTTAGTGACCCTCGTAGGTCTGATGCTTCAGTTTTTCTGAAATTTTTCTCATCATCACCTCATCATCATCTACACCTTTATTCCCAATCAGATAGAAAGATTTAGGGAGCGTTACATTATCTCTCCCTTGGGATCATTCATCCTCGGATGAAGAGAAAGAGAGGGATTAAGGATAAGGTGCAAATCTCCCTATAGACTCTAACAGTCAGCCAACTCTCATCTTACTCATGCAATCAAAAAATCAAGAAATTCAACAAACAATGTAATCAAATAGCTATCAAATCATATCAATCCTCACTCGAACTCTAGAACTCTATTGTCTATCATATGAAAAATGAAAGGAGACCCAAGGGATGGAAATTCAAGAATTTAAAGGAAATTCATTACCATTAACTCCCTCATCATCAGAAGGCTGGAACAAATGAGGATATTTGTCCTTCATGTCCTCCTCCGCCTCCCAAGTAGCTTCCTCTACAAGTTGGTTCCTCTACAATATCTTGACAGAGGTAATCTCTTTGTTCCTTAACCTGCAAACTTGATGATCAAGAATCTGGAAAGGGATCTCTTCATAACTCAGGCTGTCTCTTACTCCAATACTCTCAATAGGCATAATCAATTGTGGATCACCCAAACACTTCTTGAGCATCAAAATATGGAAGACTGGGTGATTGACCTCTAACTCTGATGGGAGCTCTAACTCATATGCCACATAGCCCACTCTTTTTATATTCTGATATGGACTAATGTACCTTGGACTCAATTTACCTTTATTTCTGAATCTCATCACACCCTTCATGGGTGACACTTTCAAATACACCCAATCATTGACCTCAAACTCTAAGTCTCTCCTTCTGGCATTGGTGTAGGATTTCTACCTTCTCTGTGCAGTCCTCAGCCTCTCTCGAATGGTTTTCACCTTCTCCACAGCTTGGTGAACCAAGCTTGGACCAATCAACTCTGCTTCACCTACTTCAAACCATCCAATTGGCGACCTACACCTCCTCCCATAAAGTGCCTCATATGGGGCCATCTGAATACTCGAATAAAAGCTGCTGTTGTAGGAAAAATCAATCAAAGGCAAGTGGTCATCCCAATTACCCTTAAAGTCAATGACACAGGCTCTCAACATATCCTCCAAGGTCTGAATTGTGCGCTCTGTCTGGCCATCCGTCTGAGGGTGGAAAGCTATGCTAAGGAGCACCTTCGTATCTAAGCTCTTCTGAAATGATCTCCAAAACTGAGCAGTGAACTGACCTTCTCTGTCTAAGATGATAGATAAAGGGATTCCATGTAATTTCATAATCTCCCTTATATATAATCGGGCATAATCCTCTGCAGTGTCAGTCATCTTAACTACTAAGAAGTGAGAAGACTTAGTCATCCTGTTGACTATCACCCAAATCGAATCATGCTGTCTGCGGGACCTCAGTAAACCTGTGATGAGGTCCAGGTTGATCATCTCCCATTTTCACTATATCTTAGAGAACATAGTGGCAACCTGAAGTTGGTAAACAAATCATTAACCCTCGAAAGGGGATACTTATTCTTGATAACCACCTTATTTAATTGATGGTAATCAATACACATTCTCAGAGAACCACCTTTTTTTCGCATAAACAAGACCATAACACCCCATGAAGAGACACTCAGCCGTATGAACCCTTTCTCTAACAAATCCCTCAACTGCTCCTTCAACTCTTTCAACTCTGCTGGGGCCATTCTATATTGTGAAACAGAAATAGGCCGGGTATCATGAAGGACATCAATTCCGAAATCGATCTCCCCTATCTAAAGAGACTCCGGGCAAATCCACAAGAAACATATCAAGAAACTTGCTCACGATGGAGATAGGCTCAAGAGTAGGGGGCTCAATATCATCAGAATTGACCCGCGTGAGGTGATAGATAATATCCCTTAGAGATCAATTTTTGGGTTCTTAGGTAAGAAATAAACTTACCCTTTGGGGCCATAGATTCTCCTCTCCACTCAATAACAGGCTTATTAAGAAACTAGAATCTCACAGGCCAATTTTGGCAATCAATGGAGGCATTGCAAGCGTGAAGCCAATCCATACCAAGGATCACATCGAAATCAACCATCTCTAACTCAATCAAATCAACAAGAGTGTCCCTATGATAGATGGGCACCACTCAATCTTTGTAGACTCTCTCAGCTCGAATGAACTTATCAACAGGAATAGAAACAGAAAATGGCTCTAGAAAAAACTCAGGAAGAATCTCAAATCTACTCGCCATATATGGCATCACAAAAGAGCAAGTTGCACTCGTATCAAGTAAAGCATAGAAAGGAAAGGTAAAGAATCGAAGCATACCCATCACAACATCTGGTGTGACCTCTTGATCCTATCATTTCCCCATCGCGTACAAATGATTTTTCCGACTACCTGCTCCTGCTGCAACACCTCTCTGATTACCCCTCGCTGGAGGTGCTGTAGTAGAAGTCTGGGCCTTATTGCCCCACATTAGATAGTCCCTCTGAAAGTGACCCGATTGGCCATATTTGTAGCAAGAATTTCCTCCATCTCTACACTCTCCCAAGTGCATCCGGCCATATTTCTCATAAGGTGGCTTCCCTCTAAAGTCAAGAGCCGCTATTGCTTGAGACTGTGCACCCTGCACCCTAAAGTTTGGCTGACCATGGGACCTATGATGACTCAGGTTGGTGCACTAGTTGAAGATGGTGCATAGCTGATGTGCTGTCAAAATATGACATATTTGATGCCTAAAATTAGGAATTTTGAGAGTTCTTAATGCGACTTTTGAAGGTTTTTATGTGTTTTTGTGTTCCTTTTGCAGAAATGGTAGGTTGGCATGATTTTGGAGAAAAATTGTAGATTTTGCTGAAGTCCAGGATATACGAACTCACCTATGAGTCGTAGCCTAAGCTACGAGTCGTAGGATGATATTTTAGCCAAAATAGAGAGAAAAAATCTGAAATCTTCTAAGTGGAAGTCAGCGTTACGATGCCACCCTATGAGTCGTAGGTCTCAATATGACTCGTATAGGTGAACTCGTAGCAAGAAATAGAGAGCCATGATTTTGGACCAAAAAATGAAGGCCTAGACTATGAGAAGAGCATACAAGTTGTAGCTCAAGCAATGACTCGTACTAGTGGGTCATAACAGTCAAATCCAAAATGCCAAGTGCTTGATATGAGACCACGATTACGACTCGTAGGTCACCCTTTGAGTCGTACCTGTGAGACGTACCTACTGTTAGCTGTCTTTTCTGTGTAACTTTTAGGGTTAAATTTGTAACTATAATATATACTTTATGTTAAGGTTTATTTGAGAGCGGATATACCAGACTTAAATATGAGAGAGAGAGCCTTTGAATATTCTCTCTAGATTACTTTAGGATTGCAGTGTAGATTTAAATTTTCTCTTGGAAAACCTACTTTTGGGGAGTGCAAATCATACCTTGTATTCATTCTCAATCTATTAAGCTGGTGGTTTGTAACTTGTGCTGTTATCACTCTTCATTGCTTTGGGTTGAATTCTTAACTATGTCTTGTATTTGCATTTTGGTTTGTTTTGCCTTAGCATTAGTCGCTATGCACACACAATTTGGTGTTGTGGGAACCATGGATGGTTGACTTGAGATAACCTAGATTTATTGCATTTCTATGATTGGGGTTTTGCATGTATTGTCTATTTTCCTTCATTTTGATTGTTATTTTGTTGTGGCCAACACTAAAACATGCCTAATATCATGATCCTGACCAAGGTAGTGATGAATAGAAAAAGGGAAGTATATGGCAGGATTCGATTGATGTGTTCTCGTCTAATCAACTAAACCTAACCAAGGGGAGGTTGACTTGGACAATAGGTAACGATTAGTTGGCACACCATGGTTGCCAACCAAGTTCCATGGTGGAATTCGACCTTCTCCTTCACAAGAGGGCTGGAAGAACCTAAGTTACTGTCCTGCATGCAAAGTTCCAATTGTAGTTATATTGTCTAGGATAATTGCATCAACGAACCATGGGGAACATATTCCAAGTTGTCCCTAAATTTGAGTGTTTCCTTGCCTAGAAGTATAGTGTTTATTTTACTTTTGTTCTTAAATCAATCCCCCTTCCATTTGGAGATTTTAGTTATAAATACTCGAAATGATTGATAGTGAATTCTTATAGTCAAGACCTGTATTCCCTTTGGATCCAACTCTAACCTTCATTAGGTTAATTGCTGACAGGGACCACTTTCTTATTGGAGTGTGAACATCATCAATAGCTAGAAGACCTCTACTAGAAATAAAACTTAACTCTCTTACTCTGCTTGCTCTAACTGGGCTCGGGCCTTGTTGATCTGGCCTACTTACTCAAATGCTTCTCTATGTCTTTCTTCTTATCTTCCTCATCATAAACTATCATTCTGGAAATATCTATGTCCGGGATCAACAATGTCGCCTTGCACTCCCTCCTCACATGCTTACCCAATCTATACACAATTTCCTCATCTTCATCCTTATATCCGGAACCATCTCCAGAGCATACCTGGACAACTGGATAAATTTTAGGATATACTCTTTAATGCTCATCCCTTCTTGTTTCAGTTTCACAAACTCCTCAACTTTTACCTCTCTTAGCACCTGAGGGAAAAAGTGATCGAGAAAGGCACTCTCAAACTCATCCCAAATAGTAGGCTCAACATCATCACCTCGACCTTCTTTGAGCTGGTAGACGGCAAGCTCAACTCCCTCAATCTCAATCGCATGCATGGTTTTCAGCACTTTCCACATCTTATCAATAAAGTTCTGGGGGGCCTCTTCAACCTTAGACCCCGTGAAGATAGGTGGATTCATCCTCAAAAAGTCTCTCAGTCTAGAAGTAGTTGTGGGCTTGTGAGAGCTAGATCTAAGGGATGGTGAACCCTGATTCCCACTTTGAGCAGCTATTAATTGGGTAAGCAAAGCAATGGGTCCTCGAAATTCGGCCTCTGAAGTAGGAGCAGGTGGAGCAGTAGGTGTCACAGGAATACCAGTAGTCCTGGGCGGTCGACCTTGGCCCCTCATCTCCACCTGAGGAGGCACCTCTGAAGTAGAGTTCTCAACAATGCTAACTGAAGCATTCCTCTAGGTCAATGTGCGTCCAGGAAGCATGATTTATAATCACATATCTCACGAATTAGAAAAGGAATTTTTTTATAGAGTTTTCAACTCTATTGCATGAACTCATATTACAAGAAAGGGTAACAGTTTCTAATGTTCTGTAGCCTCTTGTTTATGAAGTGTAGTGCATAACACACTCTTAAACAAGACTCCACTAGACAAAACTTCATAGACTCCCTAGGACTCTTGATCTCTGTGCTCTGATACCAGGTTTATCATGTGCGGGGAGGGTACCCTAGGTGTGACCGACACTCAAAGACTATTGCTAGCCCCTGATTGAACCACTTGGCCTCATCGTCACATCATCTCAATAGCAGAAGAATATCTCAATAAATAGGCATCATATATGTATATAAAATAACTCTGATGTATCATAATGTTAGGGAAAATAGATTAGATATAGAGACTCATCCAAAACTTCTACTTAAATGTCTATGAAGCCTCTACTTAGTCTAGAATAGTGCCATGACAGATTATGAACACCTCAATTCAAAGAAAGAAAAGATAGACTAAATCAAGCTCATAAAACAAGGGCTCCTCTGAAGAATAAAGAGGGCTCACCAACTCTGAGAATGTACCAAATATGGGCCTCAATGGTGCATATGCTGATATCCTATATTTGTTGTATCTGTATCATAAAATGATGTAGGCCCAAAATAGATGTTAGTATTTGGAATATACTGGTATGTAAAATAGCTCAAGAAAAGTAAATCTGGATTCACTCACCTCGACTCAACAACTCATACTCAAAACAGTTTGTGCAGGTTTAGAGTAAATCATGCTTTTAAAGAAATCTCAGTAAAGTGGACTCATTTTGAAATCTCATGCTTAATCAATGTATCTTGGGAGTTTGTCTTAACCAAATCCTTATCCCACCACCTTTAATTAGGTGATGCATAACGAATCAGCATCTTTGCCATGCTCGCCCTTAACTTGCCACGGAAAAGGGTGATCAACTCTCTCTTGGATCCAGAATATATGCCCACTTGCGGGACAAGAGTCGCCAGGCTAGCGGTAACGACTATCCTATGGTGGAAACATCATTTTATGGGTTAAAGTAGAAGTTTACTCACTCCCCGCTCAATGCTTGATACTCCTCCTAAGACTAAAATATACAACTCATCATCATCTCATCAATCTCAACTCATCAATCATCTCATTATTTAACTCAAACTAAGCCATATAGGGTCATCTCATCTCATAAATCTCATCTCACCTTAATTACTCAACAACTAAATCAACCAATGCAAGAAATCAAACTTGACTCAAACTCTATGCGGTCATTTAGACTCATCAATTTACTCATAATGTAATGCATATAAGATATCATGTGTAGTAATGTAAATTACATCATGCAACATACATCTCATGCTCAATCACTGTCACGATGCAAGCCTAGGGCCTAGATGTGGCACAACAAGTAGGAACCCGAAGGGATCCCAAACAAGCCTCTTAGCATATCAATCACACATCCTTGGTCGCAGAAGCAAAATAAACAACAACAGGAGATATAATGATAAGGGAAGCAGGACTAAAAGAAATCTTGATATTCATAAAAGCATAAAAGAGTCAAGCTAATATCATATCCAACAACTTCTCTAGCTTGGAATAGAGTGAGGACCAAGACACTTTTCGGGCTCACTGCTCATAATAACAAGTGTTCAACATAATGAAATCTCAAAATAGCAAGTGTAACATAGATAATGTCGTCGAACTTGAGGACTCACCAATGCTTATCACCGAAGTACCAAAATAGCTACGTGAAGGATAATCGAAAGGAGCTCCGGTCTCTACATGGTAATATTATGTAGGCATAGAGTATGCGTTAGTATGTTTGAATGTACTAAGTACGCGGGATGCAATGCAATAAGACATACGCCAATATAGTCAAAATACATACTCATAAGCAATGAATATATAATCTCAATATAGCACGCATGATCAATGCTCATAATAAAACATGCTTGTATATCATTCATCTTGCATAATATATATTAATATATATATATATAATATGTGGGAAAAGACCTCAACTGACATAGACCAAGCAGCTACAATTTGAACTCTGAGGCCTGAAACCCCCTCAGTTTAGGTGATCGGGCATGACACCCCCCGGCGAAGTGTGGTCTACTTGCCAAGAAAAACCAAACATGATAACATGAACTAGATGAATCCACTAGTATAACAAGGGTAATAATAATAATCCTATGGTGACACATAGTTTAGAGACTAAAGACTTTATATAAGGACCCTTGAGTCAAGCCCCTATCTTAAGCCTCAATCAGTGCTAAGTCAAATCCCACGAAATACTTGAAATAATCATAGTTTAATCATAACACAAATAGCTTGTAAGAACATGACTTGAGTAGCTCATAAATATGCTTGACCTTTAGTAGTGATCCTAACTTGAACATGAGAGTAGGTCATAATCATACATGAATCCTTGCTTTAACATGAACGACACACAAGAGGTAAAAAGCTTTAATTAGGGCTTAACTTGATACTTGAAGAATCATAGATACTTTTCATGAATTTTGATACATGCTTGAAAGTCTTAATCATCATATAGTCACTGGACTTGGAAATTATGAAATAGATCATCAATTACTTAAGAATTCTTGTCATGTCATTCTATTAAATACTTGGTGGGTTCATGATACTTGTTTAAAATCATGCAATTCAAGAGTGAAGTAAGATAAGTAAACTTAATACAAATCAACCCACCAACGTATAGTAAAACCTTCATGTAAGGTACCTTGAAATCCATTACAACGTCTCATGATAATTCATAATTTCATAGCTCAAAACATGCATATTGTGAATAGAAAAAATCAATTCATGGTATAAGCTTGAAATAGATAGTCATGCATAATCAATCAATATTTCATGAAACCCCAACATGATTTATGTTCATAATCCATGATAAGAGATACCCATAGATAATACAACTTGAAAACATGCAATTTTCATGAAAAGATAAGGTTGGGCTCTATAGATGAAAGGGACCCAATGGATGAAACCCATATACCTTAACCTTTAACTCTTTGAGGTGAACTTGAAGTAGTATTAGAGCTTAAAATGAATCCTTGAGTTCCAAAGTTGAGCTTGAGATCCTTAGATTTGAATGAGAGAATTGATAGAGTCTTAGAGGGGTTTGGGAGAGGGTTTTGGTGAGTTATAGAGTTGAAAAAAGCCTAAGTATTGGTGATTTCACGCTTAAGTGGGCATGGGGCTATAACCCCAATGCCCTTGGCCAAAACAGAAAAAGTGAGAAAAATATTATACTGGTCCGCGTCCAATCTGCGACACACACCAAACGCGAAAGAGGAATTACACTGCTCCACGCCCAGGCCGCATCGCGCCTAGGGTGCGGATGCTCTATGGAAATAAGAAATTAGTGAAAATTGTGTTTCGCTATGAGTCCTCTAAAATCTGGATTATACCCATTCCCTACTCAATTTTGCCCTCTGATCGAGAATATGGAGTCGGATTTCGATATCACGCATGAATTTTGAGGTATATGAAAATTATGATTATGGGAATTTCAAAGCACATTTTGGGGAATTTCAATCATACTTAAATTGCTCAACTGATATACTTAACCTCAACCTCAACCTCAACCTCAATCTCATTGTTATGCATAGAATTTCACAAATCATGCAATGTAAGATTCGTATAGCCAAGTATCAGATACATGTGTGAATCACATACCTCTAGTCATGCAACATAGCTCATACCAATGCTCATGCAATGTAGAAATTTTCTCATGTGATGAAATAGGACCTCGTGATGAATACAAGGATAAAGGATCAAAGTAGGAGGAATTTCTCAAAACTCTCAACTCTTCTCAAATCTTGACTCAAGATAATGGAAAGGGTATGTGAAGAAAGAGATCCACACTTTGGTAAGCCTTACATATCTGGAAATCGAAGAATAATCAATCCTCAACCAACTCTTGCTCTTGGATTACAAAACCCTGGCTTCCTCCTCTTCTCCTCTTTGTACTCAAGAAAACCCTCAAGGGTGAAATTAATATGAATGGCCTAGGGTTCACTTTTAAGGATTTAAAAAATACAAAACGTGAGTGATTAATAGAATAAAAACTGGTACAGACAAAAATGTCCTTCAGTAAAACTGCCGACAGGGCCTACGAGACCCTCTCTACGACTAGTAGTCCTTACTACAAGTCGTAACTACTCTTTGTAGAATGAAAGTCTCAAATTCCTGAATCACTGAAAGCCTTTACGAAATCCCTCTGTTACGAGTCGTAGTCCTCACTACAAGTATGAAATCCCTCTGGAGGACCTCGATACTTGAAACATTGGAATTGAGTATGAAACCCCCTGCTACGAGTCATAGTTCTCTTTACGAATGGTAACCTCACCTCGTATCTGAAGGTTTCTGAAATCCGAAGGTGCTGAAATCTTCTATGAGACCCCTCTGTACGAGTCGTAATCCCTTTCTACGACTTGTAGTGACCCTTATAGATCTGATTCTTCAGCTTTTCTCATATTTTTCTCATCATCACCTCAACATCATCTATACTTTTACTCCCAATTAGATAGAAAGAATTAGGGGGCGTGACACAACCAATAAACCAATTCAGCTAAACAACAAGAAATTCAATTGAATCCACAAAAGAAAGACTCTATGATTAGTCAACCAAAAAGGTTAACAATTAATTAAGAGAACCCAACACTAATTACTCAATCTAAACTATTAGGAATCCACCTAATAGAACTATTATGGATTCACATAATAGATTTGATACACTAATTTGGGAAATCCACCCAAATGCTCAAGCTAATCTATCAACTATAAGCCTTCAAAGGCAATTTCTCAATTCATCAAAAAATAATAAATGAAATAACTAAGGCCTGTATTTATGGTATTTTCCTTTGCATGCATAGCTCAAAAGTGAATACTTAAAATATGACCTCAAATGGGCCATGCTTGATCACCCAAGTGCTTCTTGGCATTGTCCAATTGATTTGATGCTCGTCCACGTGGCTTGAGCTCACCAAAGTGTGTTTCCCATGACCTAAGGCTACTTAAGCCTGCTAAAGTGAGGTCGTCCAATGCCAAAATGCTTCTTGCATCACTAAAAAAGGCAAGTTGTCTTATGCGCATAACTTTCTCCAAGCTCCAAAATATCATCCATATGTGAAAGCATTCTCTTTTGTACCCCATAAGATTCATCCAGGCCACACATTGTATTCTCATTATGAGCTAAAAAATATCCTCATTATTAGTTCTAATTGTGCTTGTTTTATCCAACCCCTTCCTCTTGAAAAGATTTGTCCTTGAATCCAAACCTTTGGAAATACATAAGAAAGACAAACACTCAAGATATCCTCATTGTCACGACCCAAACCTAGGGCCTAGTCATGATACGATGAATGTGACACCTGAAGGCGCCCCATCCAAGCCTCTTGTTCATATTATAAGCATACCTAAGGTAAAATAAGTAATTCATGAAAGAGTAAGTTAGTGGAACATATCAATAACAAGTCATAGTTTCCCTAAGGGAATTACAACTTCATAATGTCCAATACATGCCTCTATATAAAGATTTTGTTGGGGTCTAGCACATAGCTCACTAGCTTACCCTCAAGATGTAGTTTCCAAGGAAAAATCACAAAGTCTCAATATAAGGGAAACAACATATGCAAGGGCTTATTCCCAAGGAATGGTAACTCATCTAAATCTCCAAAAGCTCAATCCAACTCTATCCAGGAAATGGAGGAATAATCTCGTCGTCGCCCATCCCTACATGGTTAGATCATGTAGGCAAAGAAGTATGCTTTAGTACGTGTAATGTGCTAAGTATGTAGGTATGCCATGCATCAGGAACATCATGATATAATATCAATATGCATAATCATTATTGACACCCAATTTTGTCCCTCCTTTCTTCTATTTTATTTTCTCAAGCTTCTAAATTATTAGTATGTATAATACTTTATATTTCACTACTATTTTTAATTCATTAAATTTTATTATTGGAATTATTTATTGGATACTATTATTACTATTACTCTAACTTTTATTATTTTTATGATTACTAGTCTTTATTATCATCTTTACTATTTTAAAATTGCATTTTAAAATCAACATCACTACCGTTACTCATTGTCATTTTATTTAAAATGATTGTCATTACTTTATTTCAAGTTTCTTATTTACTAAACTTTTTATGCAATACACGTATACTAGTTAACAAATTAGATGCTTAAACAAATTAATTCAAAGAAGAAAAATGACCATGAAAGGTTGCCATTCTTAGCCCACTTACGAGCCGAAAGATCAAGAAAAATCCACTAGAAAATCTATCCAAAATTAGGACAAATAAGCCCAAACTAGGAAACCCTTTTGAAGACTATTAGATTCACAAGCAAGAGAAATGTCTAATATTATTCTTAAAATCCCCATGGCAGGACCATCTTCTTCTATTTTTGTGCAAAACTGTTGTGCTATGATCCCCTCTCCTTCATCTTCAACTGGTCAGCCAACACAAGAGCCCAAAACACTTGTAAAAGTCTGATTTTTCTCTGCAGAGAGTCAGCTCGGCAGGTTAAAGCAGTTCATTTTGGGAGTCCAAGATCTACCTGTGACCTTGTCTCCTCTGAGAAATTTGAATTTCAAAAACCAGGCTTTTACCTTACCATTCTTTTTATGTAAAAACAACCTCATCGTCAACAAAGAGAGGCAGTGGATACTCACAAGAGCATAAAAAAACATAAGTTATAGTTGTCTAGTGTCTGAACTCTTGCACACACATGTATAGCCTTAGCAAAGTCATTCATCTCTGCTTACTTTTTGTGAAATACCGAGTTCGAGACTCTTGATCAACGACCTAGGTTCACTGCACCACAAGAGGTAAATTCGATTCTTTTACTTCTTTGTGATATAATCATAAAATTTTTTAAAACATATGATTAGTGGTTAATTTAGTTTGCTTTAAGTTAGAACTTTGTTTCATAATATTCTTGAGTCATGTTTGTCAGAAACTTTATGTTCAGGTTCTTGGTTGGATGATTCGTTTGTATTCTTCGATGAAATATAATAGAATTATACTTTCGTGTATGAGTAACATGATCTAAAATATATAATTTCTTTTCTTTTTTGAAAAATTTGTTTTCAAAAAGCAGAGCCATGCTTCCCTTATTTAGGTACTCAATCCTTATGAATATGGTGGATGCTTTGGAGTCTAGATATATTTTATTGTGACGTTGTTTATACTCTAGAACGAATATCTAGTTTTTACGGGACGACTTCATATATTGCTCAACTGAAAAAGAGAGGAGCATATACATTGTTTGTGAATTTTCACTATGTTAGAATGTTTATCTCATGGCTGTATAATATTTATTTTCACAATTATATATATATCGTTAAAGTCAGATTATCTTCCCTAATCTAGTTCTCTTGTCTTTTTTTTCCATAAAAGTCGGAGCCGAAGATTCTTACTCTGACAAGACATGAACTTGCATATCTCTTTCACTCATCTATCTCTCTTCATTGTGATGCAGCCAAACAGAAAGAATAAGGAAACTCAGGAGTCTACAATCTCTTTTCTTTCATGCTTCTCCTTCTCTAAAAAAATTGTATAGGAGCAAGGAAGAGAAAAGAGGAGACAAGAATTATTGCTGTGTTTTACCATTTCATTTTTATGCTTGGTTAATTTTTTTATGTGCTACTTTTTATTTGATCTATTTGTAGATTATTTGTTTTAGATACTTGAGCTTTGGAGGGGGATTAGGGGGCCTTCATTTTAGTTATTCATGGTAAAACTATTGAAGGTGCTTCGCTTTTTTATTTATTTTCATCTTAAACTCTAATTGTTTCTTTGATGGACCGGTGCATTTAATGGAATAATTACATAAATGATATGTTACATATTAAATATAAAGGTACTCTTTCTTTCTCTTTTTCCTTCTCTTTCTCTTTCTTTTCTTTTCTGTGGTGGCGTGTCTTTTTTTTTTTTTTTTTTAATTCCATTTTCTCTCCTCTCCCTCCCATTCAATTCATCACTTTTAATATTATATATTGTTATGAATTTTATTATTA
>JAABOM020014017.1:0-19210 GCA_011800125.2 Solanum clarkiae | reverse complement strand
GAACCCCAAGAAAGCCTCTTAACCTATCATTACACATCCTTGATCGCTGAAGAAACTAAACACAATAAAAGAGTAGAAATTAGCGCATAGGGACTCAGGGAAAACCTTCATTTCATAGAAACATCAAGAGAGTCAAGAGAGAGTCAAGCTCACAACATTCTTACATATTTATCTAACAACACCTCTAAACAGAGAACTTAGCGAGGGCCAAGACAAGAACCCAGGCTCCCCTCTTACTAATGAATTAGGTAATTCAAATTACGAGATATAGTCTAAACATCATCATTAAAAAAGATAGATATTGTCCCCGGACTTGAGGATTCACCAAAAGCTAACTTGAACAATCTGTCTAGCCACGAGGAGGAGAATTAATAGGATCTCCGGCTCCTACATAGTAATATCATGTAGGCATAGAGTATGTGTCAGTATGTTTGAATGTGCTAAGTATGTAGAATTCAATGCAACAAGTGATAAGCACCATAAACAAAATGCATAACATAGGGAATGAATAAGCTTATAGCAATATGGCATGTATGAATGATACTTGAAGTAAAATCATGCTTATATATAGAACATAATACGGCTGTAAGGAGTGACCATTCTTAGTGTAATCCAAGGCCTACCACCTCCTTGCAGAGGTGCATGAGGTATAAACCCCTTCATGACGTTGATGGAGTACAAACCTCCCAACAAGGTTTATGAAGTACAAACCCCCTAACAAGGTTGGTAGTTACAATCACTCAACAAGGTTGCATGGGCCTGCCAAAACCCGAGCAAGGCGATCGAGGTACAAACCCCTCAACAAGGATACCAGGGCCTACAACCTCCCAAATGAGGCTTGGTTATCCCCAACACTATTGAGATAATATCATATACATACATTTCTCTCATCATCATATAATCATCATATATAAACCTTCCTTTCATAATCAAAAAGTCATTCAACTTATAAGACATATATTTGACCTTCAATTCCTCAAGAAACCATAACCAGACATTTTATCAAACACTTAGCGGGTGTGCAGTGCTAGTGTAAAATCATGCAATTCAAGAGTATTATCATGCAAGAAAACTTGAAGTAAAATAGCCCACCAATACTTAGTCATACCATCTTGGAAAGTACATTGAAAACCCTCATCAAATATCAAGAGAGATCATAGTTCTATAGCTTAAAACATGCATAATCATAATAGGTAAATCATCTCATGGTATAGGCTTAAAAATGAGTAATCATGTATTTTCAATCAAACTTTCATGAAATCCCAATATAATATATGATCATAATCTCTAATTAATAATACTCATAAGCAACACAACTTGAAAATATATAATTTTTATAGAAATGAAAGATTGGATTTCATGGGTGAAAGGAACTCATGAATGAAACCCACACACCTTAGACCTTGAATTACTTGAAACTGAGTTGTGAAAGACTTGAAGTTTGGAAGTGGGTCTTGGAATCCAAAGATTGCTCTTGAGTTTCCTTGAATTTGTATTGGGGTTTTGATGGAGGCTCTTGAGAGGATTTGAGAGTGTATTCGAATTGGGAGGAGTGAATTTGATCTTTAGGAATAGGGTTAGGTCTTTAGGAGGTGTTAAGATAGCATAGGAATTTCCAAAATACCAATAGAAATGACTAAATTTACCAAAAGCCATTAATGAGGCAGAATGTTGCAAAAACCCGTATATACCCCTAAACATACAAGTTCTACGAAAACGAGCATATCTTCTTCATCCGAACTCTAAATAAGGTGAAACCAAATGCGTTGGAAAGCTAGTTCAAAGATATTTATATGGTAGGTCGTGGGCCAACCATTTATTTGTGTGACAAGAGATATGTCCCTTTAAAGTTGACCCTCCTATCGGTACTTATGCAAAACTTAGCCAACAGAAATTCTTGTAATTTTGGCTTGATGTAGGTGACCCATGATAGTCTTAAATGACATAAATAATCTTAAATTAATTTTAATAAGATCTTGAAGCTTGAATGAGTTTCTTAAGACTTGGAAGTGAATTTGGGACACTTGAATTGGGTGAAAAATTTGTCTAAGTGTTTGATAGAGTATTGGGGAATGTCTTGTATGATATGAAAGTGAAATATGGCTAAGTATAGGTATTTTCACATATGGAAAGACTTAGGCCCAAGACCAAAAAGTCTTGGACCAAACAAGAAAAATAGCTAACAAAATGAACTAAGGCGCGCCCTTAGCGCGTCAGGCCTTGGGCGCGAAAACCTCACGGGAAAGTGAATTTTAGAAAAACAAAATTGTGATTCGTTTGCTATAAAATAGGGGTCAGACTCATTTCCCACTTAATTTGACCCCCTGATCAAGAATATGAAGTCGCATTTTTGATGGCACACGCGGATATTGAGATATAAGAAAATTACGATTTTGAGAGCTTCTGAGGCACATTTTTTGGCACTTTTTTTAGGGGTCGTTTCACAAAGGACATCACAACAAACTCAAAATGTCCATAACTAGTCTGAAAGGTCATCTTAGGAATATCACACTCCCTCACCTTCACTTAATGATACCCGGACCGAAGATCAATCTTAGATAAGTGGCTAGCCATTCGCAATTGGTCAAAAATTCATCAATGCTTGGAAGAGGATACCTACTCTTGATGGTGACCCTACTATGTTGCCGGTAGTCAATACACATTCTAAGAGATCTATCCTTCTTCTTCACGAACAACATCGGTACACCCCAAGTAGATTGGCGAGGCCTAATAAAACCTTTCTCCAACAAATCCCTCAATTGCTCCTTCAACTCTTTTAACTCCACCGGGGCCATACGATAAGGGAGAATAGAAATGGGTTGAGTATTACGAAGGAGGTCTATACCAAAATCTATCTCCCTTTCGATAGGAACAGCAGGGAGGTCATTTGGAAAGACATCAAGAAACTCATTTACAACCAGAACTGACTCTATAGAAGAGACTTTACACTCCATATCCTTAACCCTCACAAAATGATAAAGACACCACGTAGAGATCAACTTACAGGCTTTAATGCAAAAGATGAACCTACCCTTGACCACAACATCATGACTCTCCCACTCAAGAATGGGTTCATTTGAGAGTTGGAATTTGACCCTACAGGTTCTACAATCAATAGAGGCATAGTATGCATACAACCAGAATGACATCAAAATCAACCATATCCAACTCAACAAGATCATAAGGAAATAATTTATGCAAGATGCAAATGAGACAGTTTCTATACACCTTTCTAGCAATAATAATGCACCAATAGTAGTAGACACCTCATAAGACTCGCACAACAATTTGGGTTCAACATAAAATATTTTGGAAACAAAGGGGGTAACAAAAGAAAGAGTGGCGCCTGGATCAATCAATGCATATACATCAAAATCAAAGACTTTTAACATATAGGTGACAATGTCGTACACCTCATCAACCCCTTGCCTCCTATGTAAAGCATAAAGCTGATTGTGCCTTGGGGCACCATCTTGTCGGCCACCTCTCCCTAAAGGAAATGTATTAGCACCTTGTGGATGAACCTCCTTACCCTTGCTACGATTTCGGGGGAAAAACTTTATGCCTAACTTCCCCACACCTATAACATGCATTAGTATCCCTCAAGCATAGGTCATTATGACTCCTACCACATTTTGGACACCCACCATTGGGAACCACACCCCCGACACCTTGGTCCCTTGGAAAGTCATTAGCGACCCTCTTATTGAATATAGAAAAAGACCCTTGGCTTTGATGGAACCGGCCACCCTTTCAACTATGGAACTTCCTCTCAAAGCAGTCCCTCTTAGGCTCATGACCCCTAGTCTTCCTCAACTTCTCTCCTCCATTTGTTCGGCATAGGTCATCAATCGAGACAAATCAATGTCACTAATTAACACAGCGGACTGCATTCTTCACTCACCAAATCGGAAACACCCATCACAAACTTGTTCATTCTAGATCTTCGATTGGCAATAAAGTGAGGAGCATATTTAGAGAGTTGAATGAACTTGAGGGCATACTCCCTCACACTCATAGGCCCTTGTCCCGAATTCATAAACTCCACCGATTTGGCCTCCTTACGCTCAAGAGGGAAGAACCGATTAAGAAAAGCCGCCTTAAACTATTACCAAAGCACCAAATTGTTGATCCCCTTCTCCTCCTTCCATTGATTAAATCATATTTGTGCCACCCCCTGAGTTGGCAAGCCGCCAACTCTGCCTTCTCTTCCAATCTAACACCCGTATAGCCAAAAACTTATAAACCTCATAAGTGAATTCTTAAGGCTCCTCATCCACCATTGACCCATAGAATTTCGGGGGATTCATCCTCATGAATTCTCTCACCTAAGATGCCGGTGTAGGGGCATGAGGGGCTTAGGCCCCTTGATTGGCTTGATTAGCCACAACTTGTGCAAGGAAAGTGAGAGCATCTCAGAGCTCACCGTGAGCCGGTTTTTCCTGGGAGTGTGGGCTCTTCTTCCTCTTGTGTTAGGCATGATCTAAAATAGCAACGAATAATTGTTAGGGGTAAAAATCTTACCTTAAATTCCATAGCATGACATAAAGTAAGAAGAAGGGAAACATTTCATAAAATGTCTCATACCCTCTTACTCATAGCTGTGGTGCACAACACAACCATCAATAAGTCTCTAATCGATGTGGTGTGTTGGAATCCTAGGATCTAACAACCTAGTGCTCTGATACCAATTTTTCCACGATCCAAGCCTAAGGCCTAGATATGACACGGCGCATGGGGAACCCGAAGGGACCCCAAACAAGCCTCTTAACATATCATTACACATCTTTGGTCATGAAAATAATAAAATACAACAAGAGATAGTAAATAGGGACAATGGGACTAAGGTACAACCTTCATATCATAAACATCAAGAGTCAAGAGTGAGTCAAAGCTCATATCACAATACAAAGCATGTCCAACAACACCTCTAAAACTTAGATGCTTAGAGGTTCCAAGACAAGCTACTGAGCTCACCCTCATAGTCAATGTATACATAAAAGAAATATAGTCTTAGAACATAGTACGAGATCATAAGAATCATCCCCAAAATAGAGGACTTACCAAAGAGCTTGAGAGAAGTCATACTAGCCACACGGAGGAGGATGATCAAGTGAGGCTCCGATTTCTATATAGTGACATCATGTAAGCATATAGTATGTGTTAGTATGTTTAAATGTACTAAGTATGTAGAATGCAATGCAACAAGTGATAATCACCAAAAGTAAAATACATAACATAGGCAGTGGATGAGCATATAGCAATATGGCATGTATAAATGATGCTCGAAGTAAAGCCATGTTGTTATAGAAAATAATACATGTGTAAGTAGAGACCATTATTAGTGAACACCCAAGGCCTACCACCCCCTTGGAGAGGCAAATGAGGTACGAACCCCTCAATAGGTTGATAAGGTACAAACCCCTCGACATGGTTGATGAGGTACAAACCCCTCCCCCTCAACAAGGTTGATGGAGTACAACCCCCACCCCCAATGTGCTTATCAAGGTACAAACCCTTCGACATGGTTGCATGGGCCTACCACCTCCCGAGCAAGGCAATCAAGGTACAAACCCCTCAACAAAGTTACCTGAGCCTACAACCCCCCCCCCCCCGAGTGAGGCTTGGTCAATTCTCAACACTATAGAGATAATGTGATATACATACATTCCTTTTATAATCATATAGTCATTCAACTCATAACACATGCATTGGACCTTCAATTCATCAAGAAAATCATAACTGGACATTTTATCAATCATTTGTTGGGTGTGTAGTACTAGTCTAAAACCATTCAATTCAAGAGTGAATTTATGCTAGAAAATACAGTGTAAAACCATCAATAGTTACTAGTAACACCCTCAAGCAACATATGTCAAAATCCTTCATCAAATCTCACCATAGATATTAGATTCATAGCTCAAAACATGCTAAACAACCATACTTTCACAAAACCCCAACACAGTGTGCGTTCAAATTCATAATAAGTAAGACCCATGAATAAATCAACTTATTAAATAATGCAATTTTAAGCAAAAGAATTCTTGGGTATTATGGGTGAAAGGAACCCAAGTGTAACACCCCTTGAAATTCACCAAAATGCCCCTAAAATTCATCGTGCGCACAATGCGTCTTCCAATGTTTCGATGGGAAATATAAACTGGTTTTGCAATCAATGTAGAAAATTGAGTCAGAAAATAGCCTCGACCTGATTTAAAAGCAATCAGATCAAATTATGAAATAGACTATTTTGGGCCAGAAACAGTAGCAAATCCGCGCCACCTCCGCGACTCGCCAGGGGTGCCAAAATGCACTTATGTTTTTCTCATTTCATTGATTTTTTCGACGGTTGTTAATCTTTCAAAAAGTTTACAAAAATGAACTGGTGCGTGCTCCCTCTGCGACGCACACCAGTGTCCAATTTTTATGTTTTTTTTCTTTTAACTTTGAGAAGTGTATTTTTTTCTAAGTTCCTATGAGAGTTCTAAGAGAGGAGAAAAACAGAGAGGTGACAGTTTTCTTTGAGGCTTTAAATTCCTTGAAGATTTGTGCAACCTTCAAATTCCAGGTACGTAAAGGCTATCCAAAACACGGAATCATTCTTCCATGTGCCCCAATGTATAAATTAGATTGGTAGTTGATAGATCATAGGTTGTGGGTTGAGATTTTTAAAGAATTTCTTGATATTTATTGTTAATTCTTATATATTATCTTAAATTGAAGATCATCACATTTACCTTACTATTGACATGTATTATTGTATGTTCTATACAATGTTCCTTGTTAAAGACAACAATAATGAACTTAGGGTGATGTCTGGAGCCTTGATTTTTTATGAATGTATTGATTGTTGTGGTTTGAGTCTTGAGATGAGTACTGTGATAGCTGAAGTAGATGAAGTTAGTATTCTTGAGGTTAATGAGAATTAGATAGGGTTGAATATAAGGATTTAAATTCCTGAATTGATAGAATGATAGATGAGAGAAGGACCCTATCTGAGAGGGGGGTTGACTGTATCACAGTCTGACCTTGATAGACTTATGAGCTTATTTAATTTTCTAGGAGGAGTATTAGCACCGAAATAGGTAAGAGTGAGTCCCACTCGCACTCATTAACTACGTAGGCAGTGTAGGAGAGGATTAGACCGTGAGAGCGAATGTTTCCTTTTATCCCGCAGAGGACTTGATAGACTTCTTTGGGATCCCCAAGAGACTCGTCCTTTACCCTGGCAAGGTACTGTACATATGTGGCAACGATATCTCTTCATTGCATCACTATTGGCTCATAGGTGGAGATTGTCGATTATAGAAACTCCAAAATAGGTTTCCTTGTTGATAGTATTCTGACATTGATGTGGTCATATAATGTCTTGATGGATAGTGAGGTGATAGAATTTTATCCTTTACTCTGTGTGAGGATGAGTGAATGATGAGTCGATGTTGCACTTTCATATACTATTTACTTTAGCCCATTTTACATACAGTACATTCAACGTACTAACGCCCCTTTTGGTGCTGCATCGTTTTATAATGTAGATTGTATAGAGAGACGACTTCAGCAGCCCAATCGTTGAGGTTCACGGATTTTGACAATGACTTAGTGAGTCCTCCCTTGTTTCCGGGGGACATATTATCTTCTTTTCATTTATTCTAGATTATATCATTACACTGTGATAGCCATGGCCAGTCATGGTACCTTCTTAGATGATAGTTATAAAGGCTTCATAGATATAAACTGCTGATAATGATGTCGGGATTGACTATTTTCCCACTTCTTATTTCTATTAAATTTCTTATTTCATATTCCTTATGATTGTGATTATGATAGGTCACTGTTAGCTTATTATTATCTTATACCTTTGTCTTATGAGTTGATTGAACGAATGCAATGAGACTAAGTGGTTCGCTTGGGGGCTAGCAATAGTCTCCAAGTGCTAGTTACGTCTAAGATACCTTCTGGGGCGTGAAAAACTTTGTATCAGAGCACAAAGTTCAAGAGTCCCAGGGAGTCTATGAAGTCGTGTCTAGTAGAGCCCTTATTATTGGTGTGAAAAGCTCCACATCCATAATTTGGAGGCTATAGGACATTTAGGAATTGTTCCCCTTCTTTCATATTCTAAGTCTATAAGATAAAGTCAAAGTCCATAAAAGTTCTTTTCTAAATTATGCTTTACACGTTTGCAGACCATGTCTTCTAACCGCACCATGGATTTGAAAGATATCATCAGCACCGAGAATCTTGAGCCTACTACTCAAGTTATGGTGCATAATTGATGGGTAAAAGAGTATAAGGAGAGCGATAAGGAGGAAGCTTGGGTGAGGAGGGAAGTAGGGTCCCCCGTCTCAGAGACCTTAAAAGTATATGCCACCATCGATGATAGCACCCATGTCCAAAGTAGATATAATCTGAGGCTGAGGGAAAATCAACCCTTCAAGATTCGAAACCCTTCATCCTGAGAAAGTGTGGCTCAAGGCCATAAAGGAAATCCACCATGTAGAAGGTGTGGCAAACTTTATTTGGGGCAGTGTCGATTAGGCACCAACAGCTGCTTCAAGTATGGATAAGAGGGTCACTTTTAGAGGGATTGTCCAGAGTGGGCTGACCGATCCCAACTCGCTAGACCTATACCATCAGTTAGAGGAAACTAGAGATATTCTACTCTTAGCGTGAGTGAGGTTACAAACTAGTTACGTGCCGCTATAGTGGCTCAGCTCATATAAACACTCTGCGAGGTTGTGATAGTATAAGCTGAATCCTTGTTTGATTTTGATATTATGCATGATAGAAGAGTTTACGTTTCCAAGAATTTTAATGTTGCCAGCTGAGAGTAAGATCTGAGGTCTTGTAAAAACCTTAAGTAGAGTTGTTACCCTTTAGCTAGAAAGATAATGAGGGAAGAGGAGGAGACTAGGTAAGGAGAATGGTGAGTGACTGAGGCTTATAGATAGAGACATGTATCTATTAGGTAACTAGTAAAGGGATAAGTTGATGGTCAGAAGCTTGATGAGAGAGTCAAAAGTATCCTATAATTGTCATGTCATGATAAGATGAGGTATAGAGAGAGGGAGAGTTAGTGTCAAATTGTGTTAGAGCATGCCCAAACCAGAAAGAAGTGTATGTTGATGTGTTGTAGCATGTATTCTATTGAAGGTGAAGTGTAAATCTTGAATAGGGAGAAAGAGTGTTTTTAATGTAATAGAATAAATCTAAGTTAGGCTTATGATTGTATGAGAGAGTTCATGAGATTCATAGAGTTATAAGCTTAGCCAGATAAGGAGGTATAGTGAGTGGTGAGTGTTACATGAGTTCTGAAGAGGGGATATGTTGATTGAATACTCGCTATGAGATTTTAGTGGGACAATTCTCACTAAGAGTTTATCTAGTAGTGGTAAGTAAGCATTAAAGAGGTATGTGATAGAAGCACATATTAGTACTAGACCATAAGCTTGAATTCTGAGGAGTAATGTGAAAGAGGAGATAGTATCATGAGAGTGATAGCCTTAATTGGAAATTTTCTCTAAGAGACTTACCATAGTGTATGGAGATGTAATTTCCAAGGAAAGTGAAACTATGGGGAGGGTACAAGTGCCCCTTAGGTGAGACTAGTGAAACGAAAATGGCCCAATAGATAAGAAGAGACTTAAGATGTGTATCTATGATTGTGTAAAGACGTGCGAATCTCTAAGTTATGACTGCTATAAGAATCTAGACAATATCCTTGAGTTCAATGTGAAGTAAGTTAAGGTAGGCATTCGGTGTCATCCTGAGCCACTAAGTTGATTGGGGGTTTTATGGGTAGATGAGGAGGAGTCTTCCATTATAGTCTAAGTCCTATACAGATAGGTTTAGGAGATTGAAAACATAGAAATTGAGTTGCAGCAGATAAAAAAAGAGGTTAGATTGTAAGAGGCGTGGGAAGTGGTTAGGTATACCATAAGAATAGTAAATATAGATAGATTCCCATAGAGGCAGGAAAGGAGCTAAGAGTGATATTGCTGAAAAGAGTCTGAGTGGCAAGTTATATATATGTGACTGTAGCATAACATGAGGGTTTAAGAGATTCTTGTGGGTAGTGATTCCCTGACCGAGTGGAAGTATATGCTTACAGCCTAGTGGAGGAATTGATTCGCAAACGTAAAAAGAGGACCTTGAGAGTTAAGGGGGAGATGATGAAGTAATGGACCGAAGTAGATCTTGAGAGTAATAGAGATAGGTTGATCAATATGAGACATCGGTTTTTCCATGTCCTATGTTCCTTATTCTTCTGTTGAGGTGATACTCTTTTCACGTTTGGTATGCGACTGCCCCGCCTGTGGCCTAGTCCTATATACCACTTGTTGATTGTTAGTCGAGTCAGGAGGATGAAAAGCGATGAAGTCATTCATTAATTTTGATCTTACCCCATGGATCTAAGTGCTTCTACTTCTATGTTAAAGGAGATACGAACCAAATTTCATATTACGTACAATTCTGTGATCTCAGAATGAGTCTTGATAGACGAGAGTGATTGTAATCTATGAATGTTCACAAATAAGACTTCTCAATTGAATCATGCCAATGATCCTTCATCCCTAGCTCTTTGAGCAAATCCAGCTTTCCAATCCTGATAGGAGTATTGTTGAGGATAATAGACGAGTTACAAGTGATGGGAGAGGATGAGTGCTTCTGAATTATGATGGAGGAGTTGAGTTCCTATTCTTGAGTTGATGCTCCCTTTTAAGTCTCTATGTACTTAAGTATGCAAGTCCTTAATAGTACTCGTGCCTAATCATGATGTTCGAGATAAAGTTTAAACTCTAGATATTGTATTCTAAGTCTATTCTTGAAAATGAGTATTCGAGTACCTAAGTATATAGGTTCTTGATTTTTATTCATGCTAACCTTGCATGGAGAAGTAGGATTTAGGGTTTCACTGAAGAGGGAGAGAGATGAGATCCTATGAATGTGTAGTAGATAGGTAAAAGTATATTGGCGTGACTTCGAGTGCAAACTCATTGAGTGGTGGAGGTAGAAGTGCAAGTGAGGTGGTTAGAGTTATAGGCTTGAATTCGAGATTATTGTCATATGAATATTGATGAATGACTAAGTGAAGACTTCGTAATAAGGGATGAGGAAGGGCGGTGAGGTACTGAAAAGGACTAGTGAGTTTTAATGGAAGTCCCTATGAAGGGTCTAGAGCTGAGTGGTGAAGATTAGCCTTGAAGGATATGATCATCTTGTGAATAATACCTTGAGGCTTAGAAGCAGGCTTGAATGGAAGAGGAGGAGGTGGATAGATGGAAATTGGAGTAAGAACTACAAGTTTGGGATTAACAGGGTAGAGTGCTATGAAAAAGGAAGTATAATTGAGACGTGGTGATGAGCCTGAGAGTTGAACATAGAGTTTTATATATACATGGTCCCACTCTCCACTAGAGTTGATGGCTCCCTTTTTGAGTTCGAAGGACTGATTATTAAAGTGTTTAAGCGCTTTGAATTAATTGGGTTCATCCTTCCATTTGTGCTTGATGGTGAAAATCCTAAAAGAGTATCTCTACTCTTGATTTGAATTGATTTGTCTATCTGGAGTAACTTGTGACCTGCCCAGATTGATGGAGTATTGAAATGAGTCTTGATTGTTATTCGTGCCTGACAATAAGAGTGTTGGAGGAAATTTTCTTACCTTTAACTAAATTGATTGTCCTTTCGGGAGTCACTTGCCTATCTTTGAGTCCGAGTAGAGTTGATTGTCAAATGAGATAGAATCAAGAGATTGATAGATAGATGTGAATGTTGAGATGAGTTTTGAGTCTATTCGTGTCTAATGATGATGATGTTGAAGGTAAAGTTTTTGAGTCTATTCGTGTCGAATGATGATGATGTTGAAGGTAAAGGTTCTTATCTTTAATGTTATTGAATGTCTTCTTTCATTGGGTTGATGCCTTTATCATATTCTATTCCCAGTCTAAGATAGAGATAGATAGGTAATGGATAGATGAGAGTTCGAGTGTTCCCTAGTGAGGAATAAAGGGAGTTCTGGGGTTATTCATATTTCTATTCGACCTTTACTCATCATTCGAGGACGAATATTCCCAAGGGGGAGATGATATAACACCCCATGAAATTTATCGAAATGCCCCTAAAATTCATCGTGCGCACAATGCATCTTCCGAAAGCTCCGATGGGAAATTCGAGACCAAATTTACAATCAGCGCGAAAAATCAAGTCAGAAAATGGTCTCGACCCGATTTAAAAGCAATCAGGTCAAATTATGAAATGGCCCATTTCGGGCCAAAAAAGCACATTCCCCCTTTTTGTCGACAGAATAACCTCCTTCCGTCTTTTTTCTTTTGATATCTCTGAACTGATTAAACCAATTTTTCGAAATTGGACAAGTAAAGGAGGAAAATTCAAGATTCTCGCGTCTAAAGAAGAACAAACAAAAAGAGAAGAGAAAAGAATTCTTGGTATACATTTGTTCTAAACCTCAACCCTCTTTTCTAGATTCATGGATATTAAATAAATCGAACGCACTTCTAACACCTGTTCTACTTTTGGAAGACCCTGTGTTATATCACCAGATCTCAATTTTTCATATATAAATGTAACTAATGTATCTCCTTCGTAAAGGGTTTCCCCATAATGGCCATGAACAGTTGCTCCGGGGGTGGCCAAATAAGGCTTAGCAGTAGCAAATCTACGCCCCCTCCCTGATGCGCCAGGGGCATGGAAATGCACTTATACTTTTTCATTTCATTGATTTTTTCGACGGGAATTATTTTTCCAAAAAGTTTACAAAAATGAACTGGTGCGTGAGGCATCAGTGCCTAGTTTTTATGTTTTTTCTTTTAACTTCGGGAAGAGCATTTTTGTCTTTCCCAACATATTCTTAAGTCCCAAAAGCGTATATTTAAGGCTTATGTCGTATGAAAGGGCTTCAAAACCCATTTTTTTCTAAGTTTCTACGAGAGTTCTGAGAGAGAAGAAGAATAGAGAGGTGAGGGTTTCCTTTAAGGGTTCAAATTCCTTGAAGATTTGTGCAACCTTCAAATTTCAGGTATATAAAGGCTACCCAAAACATGGAATCATTCTTCCATGTGCCCCAATGTATAAATTAGATTGGTAATTGATAGATCATAGGTTATGGGTTGAGATTTTTAAAGAATTTCTTGATATTTATTGTTAATTCTTACATATTATCTTAAATTGACGATCATCACATTTTAACTTACTTTTTACACGTATTATTATATGTTCGTTCTATATAATTTTCCTTGTTAAAGACAATAATAATGAACTTAGGGTGATGTCTAGAGCATTGATTGTTTATGGATGTGTTGATTGTTGTGGTCTGAGTCTTGAGATGAGTATTGTGATAGCTGAAGTAGATGAAGTTAGTATTCTTGAGGTTAATGAGAATGAGATAGAGTTGAATGTAAGGATTTAAATTTCTGTATTGATAGAATGATAGATGAGAGAAGGACCCTGCCTGAGAGGGGGGTTGGTTGTATCACAGTCTGACCTTGATAGACTTATAAGCTTATTGAGTTTTCTGCAAGGAGTATTAGCACCGAAATAGGTAAGAGTGAGTCTCACTTGCACTCATTAACTACGTGGCCAGTTAGGAGAGGATTGGACTATGAGAGCGGATGGTTCCTTTTGTCCTACAAAGGACTTGCCATACTTCTTGGGATCCTTGACATACTCGTCCTTTACCCTGGCAAGGTACTAGACAGATATGGCAACTATATCTCTTTGTTGTACCATTACTGGCTCATAGGTGGAAATTGTTGGTTATAGAAACTCCCAGATAGGTATCCTTGTTGACAGTACTCTGACGTTGATGTGATCGTATGACATCTTGATGGATAGTGAGGTGATAGAATTTTGTCCTTTACTCTGAGTGAGGATAAGTGATTGATGAGTCGATGTTACACTTTCATACACTATTTACTTTAGACCATTTTACATACAGTATATTCCACATATTAACGCCCCTTTGGCGCTGTATCGTTTTATGATGCAGATTCTACAAACAGAGGACTTCAGCAGACCAATCGTGAGGTTCACGGATTTCGACAGAGACTTGGTAAGTCCTCCCTTGTTTCCAGGGGACATGCTATCTTCTTTTTCATTTATTCTAGATTATTTTGTTAGACTGTAGTAGTCATGGCTTATCATGGTACCTTCTTAAATGATAGTTATAAAGGCTTCGTAGACAAAAATAGTTGATAGTGATGTTGGAATTAACTATTTTTCCACTTCTTATTTCTATTGAATTGCTTATTTTTCATATTCTTTATGATAGTGACTATGATACCCCACTATTAGCTTATTATTTTCTTATATCTTCCGCTTATGAGTTGATTGAATGAACGCAATGAAACTATGTGGTTCGTTTGGGGACTAGCAATAGTCTACGAGTGTCAGTTATGTCTACGGTACCCTCTCGGGGCGTGACACTATGAAAGAAATCCACATACCTTAGATTTTGGACAATTCTTGAAGAAGATTGGAGATGGAGACTTGAAGCTTGAATGAGAACCTTAAGATCCGGATGAGTTTTGGGACTTGAAATTTGGAGATGAAATATTGTCTAAGTGTTTAGAGAGTATTTGGGAATCCTTCAATGGTATGAGGGTGAAATAAGGCTCAGTATAGGTATTTTCACACATGGGAACACTTAGGTCCAAGACCCAAAAGCTGTGGACTGAGATAGAAAAACTAGACAAAATTTACACTGTGGGAGCTCCTTGACACATCGCGCCAGGGGTGCGAAAAGCTCTCTGGAAATCAATTTTTAGGAAAATGAAATTTTGATTCGTTTGCTCTAAAATTGGGGTTAGACCCATCTCCCACTCAGTTTGACCCCTTGAACAAGAATATGAAGTCGAATTTTCGATATCACGCACGAATTTTGAGATATATAAAAATTATGATTTCTGGCACTTTCGAGGCATATTTTCGGGCACTTTTTGGGGTCGTTTCAATGTATGAAATTGTAATTCCATCATTTATAAATATAACATATAAGTACATATGAGGTGAAAGATACATAAAGTGAGCTTAACCATGCACAAGGAATATAGCTCAATATGCATAAGAGTCAGTGCATGAGAAATCACATGTAATGAAAAAATACCATAAGATCATAAACTTGTGGGAGAAGATCTTGACCGACTTATACGATCATGAGAGAGACGACATAGAATTCAACATAACCACCTATGTTGGCACGGGGAGACCACATACTAGATGGAACTCCGTCAACTTCACATGCATCATTTTAATATAAATGGCTACGTGGATCCACTACCCTAGCCTAGACGGGCTCCTATGGTGGCATATAGTTAGAGACTTAGAGATTTATCTTTTATGGGTCATCCTTCAACTAACAGAATTAGTATCAATCTCAAGTCCACTCGGTGCTAAGTCATCCCACAGAATCCTTAAATTACAACTTATAATCATAAGTAGCAGTCATAAGAGTTACTCAAACTTTAGGAACCACCAAGTGAGTATTGTCCTTTCATTTTGTGGACCTTTCTTAAACTTCTTTAGGAAAATTGTCAACATACTTTTATCTTTGAAAAATCATTACTTTAAAACATAACTTTAATTCCCTAATCATCATCATAAATCATGCAAAGCTTTACTTGAAAACACAGGGGGCTAGGCTTTTAAATGGAACAATCATAAATCACATAAATCATGGAATATATACTTCTTTAGAAACATGTAAAACAACATTGTATCAACAACAAAACTCATCATTGGGGTCATCGTTAATAGCTTAAATACATGTATATACTTAGTAAAAATATCATAGAATATCATGAATAATATTGAATAGCATAAAATATCATGAAATCATCATAAGCATGAATAATATCTTAAAGAAACTTAAAGAAAAGGATAAAATACTTAAAGAGGACTTTATGGGTGGAAGGGTACCCATAAATCAACTCACATACCGTAGAAGACTTGGGAAGAATGAATTTGGGACCTTTGATAAAGAACTTTGAAATCATAGGTTTGTCTTGCCCTTTTCTTGAGAGAGTAATGCCTTAGAGAAATTTGAGAGTTGAGAGAATAAAGGGGAAAATAGGGTCTTAGGGATTTAAGGCTAGTTTAGGGTCCCTTTTGTTCCCAAAAATGACAGGGTCTAGAAATAGGAATGATGAAAATGACAAAACAGCCCTTCATTAAAACTGAACCTACGAAAGTACGTATATGGACCATGGAATGAACCATGGACTGTAGGTCCTACTCGTGTTGTTAACTTTTTCAAAATTCCGGGAATCATTCTCCTGACCAAAATCATGAAACCCCCTTTTACAAGTCGTAGTTGGACTTATGGGTCGTGATTGGACTCGTAGAGTCCTTCCATACTTCGTCATTTTCTCACTTTTTTGGACTCTATCCACGAAGGGTTTCTACGGGCTATGCTTTATCCTACAGGCCATGTTGGTAACACGTAGATCGCTTCCAGCAAACTCCAAATTTCCTTCATGTCTGATAGTTTCACTCACGACCATATCTACAGACCTTCATCCTTTCTACAAGCCATCAATGGGTCCGTGGGTTACCCCACACTTGAAAACTTTTTCCCTTTTCTGAAGTTCAGGTTTAAGCTAGGTTCGAACCTACCAGTCGTATCTATACCTACGGGCCCTAAGTCACCCTCGTAAACTTGACTTTAGGTCATTTTCTGTCCAACTTTTCTGTACTCAAGGCTCCTAAAGTGGGAGTCATTAGAATTAAGATTTCAAGTGTACACAAGGTAGGCCTACACTTTTCATAAAAGATACTCCAATATTAACTCAAGTTTCTATTGTCTATACTCACATTATTTATAAGATGTCAAAAAAGGAGTTTTTCAAAGGAGTTGGGGCGTGTTTTATTGAGGCACAAATACATTGTGATGGTTAAGTGTCCAAATATGGATGGAGAATGCGTAACTCAAGCAAGAGTTAGTTTGTGGAGTTAGATTTTACAACTTTACATGTAACATGCATGTACTTGCAAAAAGTTTGAATTTTTGGATATGTTGTTTGCATATTGTCTACTTATTTTAACTTCTAAAAAAGTTGGTAAAATCTCTGAAAAATATATTTCAAGGAGATGGACCAAGGATGTGTGGAAAAGGATAAAAGATTTATCAAGAGTTGTTCTAGCAATAAAAATTCAAAACCATTTGAGATTATTTACACTAGTGATGCGACGAAAACTTGTTTTAATTAGGGACGGATCTACTTTGAATAGATTCGAACTTCCTCGATAAAAAAATTACATTGTATATATATAGGATCAAATTTAAGTGTTATCTATGTATGATTTTTAATAAACCCCTCAATACAACAGAAGGGCACGACTTAGTGGTCCAACGGTTCAAGGTCTTGTCAATGGTTGCAGGCTTGAATCTTGCTCCCATTTTAGTTTTTCAAATTTTTGTCTTTTCTCACTTTTTTAAAATCTTTTTTGACAAGCAAATGGGCTTTGCGCTTTTTCAAATCTCTTTTTAATGGGTTTGATGACTATTTGGGTTTGCATTAGATATAAACTAGCTAAAGTATTTTTTTTATTTTGATTTAACCAATTTGTATATATGTGTACACTTAATAGTCTTTTTATATTTTGTCCCAAAACTAAATAATCAGTCTTTAACTATTATGATTGTTTGCATAATTGATTTTCTCATTTTAAAAAAAAGTGATTTGTTCTTTTTCAATGCTCTCTTTACTAGTTTAAAGTCTTAGCTAAATTTCGGTAATTTTCTATTGTTTTAAAACATTAATACACTTTTCGTCAAAATTAAAGAGAAAACACAATGCACTCCTTTTATACATTCTATGTCATGTTTGTTCAAAATATTTTTATAGTTGACTAGTTTTACATATAGATTCCTGTATTTTTTCAACTTTTACAATTTTCTTTATCGAGTCATATATATCATTTTTTTTCAGTTATATTTTTATCACTCCCCATATTAATATTGATGTTGTTCTATAACTTCTATTTTTTATTAAGTATTAAATATATATTACTTAATATTAATAATTCAATCCTTGCACGTTTTAAAATAAAGTAGAACACTACAAAGTGAAAGTATGAAAAGAAAAAGGAGAAAAAATATTTTTTTAAAAGAATATGAGTGTACAATAAAAATGAAAAGAAATGTTAAAAATGTATGATAAATCGAGTAAAATTTACATACACCTAACTTTGCTTTTCAATTTATAATTTTTTCGTATATATTTATTTATATTTTGAACCCACTAAACCAAAATCCTAAATCCATCACTGGTTATAATCTATTTTAGCAAATCTAATGTGGAGTGTTGAGAAATCTTTTGGTGACATTTCTAAAATGCTTCAAATGGATTAGATGACTATTTAAAAAAGCTACTCGATTGATTCATGGGAGAACTATTAATTATTATATAAGTTTTGATGAAACAATAGTAATCTAATTAGTTTTGATGGACTATACACAACTCTCAAGATATTTCTGTACCGGCAACAAAAAGTTTGTTTGAAAATATTGTAGATACTCCTCAACAGGCAACAGCTCTTTTAGTAAATGTCAATTTTTAACTTTTACACTAAATAATTATTCGATAAATGTTTTATATTATTTATCTATCGTAATTTGTCTTTTTTGTAAGGATATTGCTTTTAGTTTAGAGTCCGTCTAGATTAGTTTTTGACTTACCACTTATAAGTCAAAAGTCATAAGTTGTGATTTCTAACTAATAATTTTTTGCTTATTTTTATCATTTTGCCTTAAAATATGTGCTTATAAGTACTTTTGTACTTTACTCAAAAACTTTAAAACTGATTAAAAATTATTTTAACTTAAAAGCACTTAAAATAAATCAATTCAAACAGACAATTAGGATTGGATGACTCAACTGTCTCATTTATAACCTTATTACAAGATGTTGAGAACAGCACAGGTAACATCTTCTTGTATAGGAAATATAAAGGTGTAATGCAATTATGATTAATGTATTTGAATTTTTATTGAATTATTTTTTATTTGTGTAGGAATCACTGGAAGCACGTGAAAATCAATATCAAATTAGATGAAAATGTTTTTTCCACCATCTCTATTCCAATTATCTGAAAACGATGTGATTTTGAGACCAAATGAATTTGAGATTAGTGTCTTTGTCAAAATAAGCAGTCACTTTCTATCTTGATTTCATAGTTAATTTTGATTGAGGTT
>JAABOM020014006.1:0-19211 GCA_011800125.2 Solanum clarkiae | reverse complement strand
TAAAATAAGAAAGTGGGATCAAAGTGGAGCATTATGGAAGTAAATGGAGCACTAACAATAAAAAAAAATCTGTAACATGTCATCACATTTAAATTGTGCAATATTATAAAAGAGAGTTTAGGCACCTTGGGTAGAAGGACCCAATGGTTCAACACCACATATCTTGACTTTGGAGAACCCTTGAAGAAGATTGGAAATGGAGATTTGAAGCTTGAGTGAGATTCTTGATGAAATTCTTAAGATTGCTCTTGAGTTTGGAACTTGAATTTAGGAGCAAATATTTGGCTAAGTGTATTTGTGAGTATTGGGAAATGTTTAGGGTGATATGAGGGTCAAATAAGGCTAAGTATAGGCAAAAATACATTTGGGAACACTTAGGCCCAAGACTTAAAAGTCTTGGACCGAGACAACAAAACTAGGAAAAATTAACACTGCTCCTCGATAGAGGTGCATCGCAGAGCTGTCGTAGATTGCCTTTGGAAATTGATTTTTTGAAATTTGAAATTGTGATTCGATGACTCTAAAATTGGGGTTAAACCCTTTTTCCCCTAATTTTGACCCCCTGAACAAGAATATGGAGTTGGATTCTTGATATCGCATACAAATTTTAAGATTTATAGAAAATAAAATTTCGAGCATTCCGAGGCACGTTTTTGGGAATTTTTTAGGGTCGTTTCATACTAGAAGCATATAAATCATATAATTCCCTAGATTCTGTTCTAATGCTACTTTTAACTACAGCTAAATTATTTAATTGATTTTCTTCATCGTCTTCAATTTCTAAATTTTAATATAGACTATCTACCATTCTAGATGCGCCTACTTCTTTGTAAGCCGGGTTAAATAAACAAGCGATTAAATAAATTTGAGGAATTGGATAAAGATATGTTTTAAATTTTTCAATCATTTTTTAACCAAGTCTTTAAATTTTGAATTATTTTTAAACTGAGCAAATTTAGCAGAAATAACACAAATATTTGGTAAAACAGAACAAATAGTAGGATAATAAAAACTAGAAATTTGTTTTGGCAGCTAAATAAAAAACCCTTAAAAATTCAATTAGTTCTCTAATATCATTCTAATCATTTTCATCAAGTTGGTAAGTTACATCAGCATTATGGGTATTCCAAACTATTGTAACGGGTCTCCTATTTCATAAGCTACTTTAAACATTTCACATAACAAATTCCACCTAGTAGCTACTACTTTTGAAATTTCTCTAAGAGGCAAATTACATTCAATACACTAATTTTTAAAATCTTTACGTCTACCCTTTACTTAACATTTAAAAATAAAATGATATGCAATTTCAACTTTATTACAACCATTTTCAAACAATGAAACACCATCTCTAAAAATTAAATTATAAATATGTGCAACACATTTAATATGAAAACCATCTCCATAAATGAGAGTAAGAACCGATTTTAAATAATCAACAACACGTTTATTGTTAGAAGAGTTATCTAAAGTTACACTAATTATTTTACTAGAAATGCCATAAAATTATAAAATCTCAAGAATTATTGGTGCAAGATAGGAACCAATTTTATGCATTTTACAACTTTTATATCCTAAAATTCTTTTTTGTATAATGAAGTTTTCATCAATCCAATGTCTAGTAATTGCAAAATAATCATTACCGGTTATACTACGACCCATATAGGAAGTAATTGCTAATCTACAAGTATTATAAGCAAATAAACAACGAAGATATTGTACATGTTGTGCTTGATAATTAAAAATTATTTTTTAATTGTATCTCTTGTAAAAACCATTAAACGATGGATTGTAAACAATTTAAATATAGTGAATAAAATCTAAATTTTCAGCAAAAATAAAAGGCAAACCAATAACAACAATCATTTTAGCAAGTTTTTCTGAGTCCCATTGTCTACTATAAGGGCGATGTATACTAGGACTGAAAATATTAGAAGGGTTTAATTGTGATTGAACCATATTTGAACCTCTTACTCCTACGAATTATTCGGGAAGGGGAGTTTCATATTTTTTTTTGCATCCGCAATGGCTTGAGCTTGTAAAAATTCTAATTTACAACAACGCATCAAATGATTTTCTAAATGACCCATCTTGCCCCCTTTTCTTGAGCTTTTATGGTTTAAAACATACTTGCATTTATTACAAACTGCTTTTGTTTTGTCTTAATTTTGTATTAAAAATTACCAAACAACAAATTTTCTTACATGTCCCATCTTAGACCACTAGATACCGATGGATGTATGGGGGGAGCCAGAGCGGGAGTAGGAGCGGGAGCAGGAGGAGGGAGAAGTAGCAGTATATGGTGGTTGCGTTTCATCATCATCAAAAATATCATCATATTCATTAATTTCATTATCATCTTCATCTAAATTTCATTAAAACCAAATCTTCATTCAAGAAATTCATGATCTAATTCGGTATTAGAATCAATATCAAAACAAGTATCATCAACATGTGTAAAATCTTTTGTATTAATTCTAAGTGGCAGTAGTGGCTGTTGTCTTGTAGATTCAGAAGAACTACCAGTTGACTTAATTTTACCAGTTAATGCTTTAGCAATTCCACAAAAAAAAATACCTTTTTTCTTTCCTTTTCTACCAGAATCCATGTTAAATAATATTATACAAGTAAAGATTATATGAAATTATGAATATATAAAAAATAATTCAAGTATTCAACTAGTAAATATTAAAGAATAAGAACTACTAAAATAAAATTTATAAGTTGGAATGAATATACCGAACGTCTGTGTAAAAATAGACGTAGAAGCCGAAGCTCATGATACTTGAAGCTTGAATATGCTCCAAATTGATCCGCCAAAATTTCCTCCAAATTCTAATTATCCTACCAAAATTGACAACCTAATTAATTAATTAATATTAATAAGTTACTAGTTGACAATTGAGAGAGTAAATAATAAATATTTATAATTATTATATAGTATAATTATAATAGTAGAGAGTAAAGATTTGAGAATAAGATTCAAATAAGATTGAGAGTAAGATTGAAAGAATAAGAATTTCATATCTAAAAAATGTGAAAGGGTAGGGGTATTTATAGAAAAGAATTTAGGACGTAATTAAAAAAATAACTAAAATAAGAAATTGGGGTAAACTAGCTGTTTGTAACGACTCTTTCTATGGCTCTTTTCAGGCATGGCCGTTAGGTGGGGCCCAGACCCCAATAGTTCAATGAAAATTTAAATTTTTTTTTAATTTTAACTTGTAAACTAGACCGGTACTGGTATAACAGAATCAATAATTACTAGTATTTTTAACCCCTCCTTTCCCATTACCCTTACCCAGAACCTACAGGGACAGAATTGGTACTAGACTAGGGCAGAATCAGTCCGGTACAAGTAGGTCCTGGTTTCATTGCCACCCCTACTATCCATACTTGAGGATGGGGTTATCTGTCATTATCTGAGGGAGGTGATGGTTATGCGATATTGGAGGGGGTAGGATTCTTGTCTTAAGGGATGAGATGACTTTGGAGATTTGGATCCTGATAGACTAGGGAGGGGCTGACTGTTCTTATGCTCCGAGATCTAGACAACTCTCCCTGTGATCTATAGCCTCTGGTGGTCATGTTCGAGTGTCTAAGGCCTAGGTGACACTTCCCACTATTGGTAGTCTTCGGTGGTCACGTACGAGATTTTGAGGCCTATTGATATTTTGGGTCTAGGACCCAACCAACTACATTTTGTAGGCTAAGCCTCTTTGATTGATCTTTTGGGTTGAGGACCCTGTCAGTTATGTTAAGGAGAGTCTTTCTCCCACCCGGGGATTCCTCCAATCATTATGATGCTTTAGGTCAAGGACCTGGTTGATATGAAATGCTTTGGGTCGAGGTTTCAATTGATATGAGATGCTTTGGGTTGAGGACCCAATTGATATGAGATACTTTGGATTAGGGACCCGGGCGATAACCTGTGGATCCATACACCTATTCACAACCTGATTTTGTATGGTTGTCCCTGTGGGCTTATGGGGGCTCGAGGGCCGGGGGCGCATTCAGGCTTTGATCTTAGGGCCTTACACCTATGTATAACTTGACCCCAGACTATATGATATTGAGAGTTAGGTTCCATGATGATTCTGGCAGTGAGATTGTGTGCGGGAGTACCTTCCGAGCTTGTGGAGGCCCCGACGATGTCCAGGTATAGTTTTTAGGGCCTTGCACCTCCGTACAACGTGATGATTCAGTTCAGTGATAGTTGATGTGCAGGTCTACTCCTTCATTGTCTATCGGTATGATTGCACTTTACCTTGGTTGGTACAGTTAGGGTTTGATTTACTGGATTTGCTACAGTTATCTATTTTTGAGCTCCTGTATGTACATTATCTCACTTAGTCGGCCAATGATGCCTACTGGGTGCCTTTCTCTAGTGCCCCTAGTTTTGTACATCTTTTTATAGTGCCTAGAAAAATCATTGGCAAACTCCCTATTTATAGCATGAGAAGGCCTTTGGCCTTGTGGAAGTCTAAACCCTTATGGAACCTACCCTCAAATCGGGCCCTCTTGGCCTCATGACCCCTCTTCTTTCTGAACTTCCCATCCTCCATTTTCTTGGCATAGGTTATGAACCGAGACAAGTCCATGTCACTAATAAGCAAGGTGGACCGACATTCTAAACTTACCAAGTCAGAAACCCCCATAACAAACTTATTCATCCTTGACCTAGAGTCGGCAAATAAGTGAGGAGCATACTTTGAAAGTTGATTAAATTTGGGGGCATATTCCCTCGCACTCATACCACCTTGTTTCAAGTTCATAAACGCAACCAACTCTGCTTCCCTAAGCTCAAGAGGGAAGAACCGATTAAGGAAGGCCAATTTAAATTCCTCCCAAAGCACCACATAGCCATTACCCTTCTCACCTTTCCATTGGTCAAACCAAATTTGTGCCACCCCCTTGAGTTGGTATGCCGCCAACTCCGCCTTATCATTTGGCCTAACACCCATGATCGACAAGATTTTATAGATTTCATCAATAAACTCTTATGGATCCTCATCCACCTTTGACCTATGGAAAATCGGAGGATTCATCCTCATGAAATTCCTTACCCTAGATCCCGGTAGTTCATGAGGGGCTTGGGCCCCTTGTTGGACTTGATTGGTCACCACTTGGGCAAGCATAAATAAGAGCATCTGAAAGCGCACCATTAGTAGGTTGGTACTCGGTAGTTTGGGCCCATATTCCTCTAGTATTCGGCATGATTTAGTATAGAAAAGAATAATCATTACGGGGGAACACTTATCACAACTCTATAGCACTACTTAGGACATGGAGGAGGGAAACATTTCCTGAAACATCTCATAGCCTCCTATTCATGATCATGGTGTGCTTCACAACCAAGAATAGGACTCTAATCGGCGCGGCGTGTTGGACTCAGAAGATCTATCAATCTAGTGCTCTCATACTAAGTTTGTCATGATCCAAGCCTAGGTCCTAGACATAACCCGTGAACGGGGAACCCAAAGGAACCCTAAGCAAGCATCATAGTATATTATTACACATCCTTGGTCACGGAAGAAATATAAAATGTCATAAGAAACATGAACAAGGGGAAATGAGACTAAGGGAGAAAGAGAGAGTGTAATACTTAAATAACATAGATGAGTCAAAGCTCAAACATAATACATAACTTGTCCAACAAATATTTCTATATACATAGATAGAGTGGGGGCCAAAACAAAGTAACTGGGCTCACCCTCATAGTCAAATAGGACATAAGATACTATCTTAATACATAGATAAGAGGAAACCATAAACCTAAGTCCCCGAAATGGAGAACTCACCAACAAGCTTGGAATAGTACCATCTAGCCATGTGGAGAAGGAGGATGATCAACTTAGGCACCGATTCCTATTTGGTCATATCATGTAGGCAAGAGTATGCGTTAGTACATTTGAATGTACTAAGTATGTGGGATGCAATGCAACAAGAGAAAAGCTTCATGATCAACATGCATAACAATATCCAATAGGCATAATATAGTAAGATGACATGTATGATCAATGCATACATAAAGACATGCTTAAGTAACTCATGCTCATATAAGATATTATATTTAAAGAAGAGACCAAGCTATATTTCCAAGGTATAAACCCCTCGGGGTTAGTTATGATGCTACCCCATCACTTAGGTGGATAAGTATGAACCCCCATCTCGATTGGTGATTATGTCGCCCTATCACCTAGTTGGATGAGTACGAACCTTCATCTCAATTAATGAGTATAAACCCCTATCTAGGTTGATGATGATGCCACCCCATCACCCTGGTGGAGATGAGTATTAACCCTCATTCTAGTTTACTCAGGCTCTTGTCCCCCCGATCAGGCATGGTCTAATGCAACACTTTATATGGAGTATATCATATACATAAGCTCATTTCATCATTATATAGTCAATTATATCATATACATAAGATCTTTTTATCATCATAACATCATTCATATCATATCTCATGCTTTGGACCTTCATTTCCTCAAGAAACGATAACTGCACATTTTATCAAACACCTTGGGGTTGTGTAATAGGGATAAAAGACCATGCAATTTAGAGATGAAATCGTGCAAGAAAACCTATAGTAAGAACATCAATCAACACCTTGCAACACCCCCAACACATTCACATCAAAATCCCTCATCAAATCCAACATTAAATCCAAGATTTTGAAACTCAAAACATGTTAAAACAACCATACTTTCATGAACTAAAATAACTATGTAGTAAATTTCTCAATATATAAGACCCACATGTAAAATCAACTTTAAATCATGCAATATTAAGTAAAAGAGGGTTTACACACCATGGGTGGAAGGACCCAGTGTTTCAACACCACATACCTTAGCTTTTGTGAAGTTTTTGGAGAAGACTTTAATGGAGATTTGAAGCTTGGTTGAGATCCTTGAAGAAATCCTTGAGATTGGCCTTGAGTTTGGGACTTAAATTTAGGGTTAGAAATGAGTCTAACTGTTTGGGGAAATATTTGGGAATGTTTAGGGTGATATGAGGTTGAAATAAGGCTAAGTATAGGCGAAAATACATCCGGGAAAATATAGGCCCAACACTTAGAAAAATTTGGGCGAACTAGGACAAAACAGTACAGAAATAACACCTCTCTGCATCGTGGATGCCCACTGGAATTTGCACCAAGTGCAAATTTCATAAATCGATTCTTTGCTTTAAAATCGAGGTTAGATCCTTGTCACCCTAATTTGGACCCCGTAAACAAGGATATGAAGTCGGATTTTTGAAATTTCAAATAGATTTTTAGATATATGAAGAACAAGTTTCTAGGTACTTCCGATACACGTTTTTAGGAACTTTTTTTGGGGTCGTTACACTTGCATCGTCATAACATCATTCAAACCATAGGTCATGCATTGGATCATCCATAACTCAAGAATCCAAAACCGGACATTTTGTCAAATACTTGGCAGGTGTATAGTGCTAGTATAAGATAATGCAATTCAAGAGTGAAAGCATGTAAGAAAATTCAATGTAATACCACCCACTAACACTTGGTAATACCTTCAAACAAGATACATTGAAACCCATCATCAAATCACATAATTGATCTTAGATTAATAGCTCAAAATATGCTTAAACAATCATAAGTTTATGAAATCCCAACATGGTTTATACCCAAATTCGTAATAAGTAATACCCATAAGTAAATCAACTTCGATACATGCAATTTAGGTAAAAAGAAAGGTTAGGCACCATGGGTGCTTTTGTATTGGGGTCTTGGTAAAGGCTCTTGAGAGAATTTGAGAGTGTATTCAAGTGGATAGTGATGAATTTGATCCTTTTGAATAGGGTTTAGGTCTTTTGGGAGGTTAAGATACCATTAGAAGTCCAAAAAGATCATTAGAATAATTAAGATTTACGAAAATGCCATTAGTGAAACCGAGGGAAAAATTGACAAAATGTCACCTCACTCTAGGTTACACGGGTCGTGTGGCACTCCACATAGTAAAACTCCACAGGTTATATGGAGTGCCCATGAGATGATACTTAGTCTAAAAATTGTAAGTTGGGATACTTGGGAAAAAGTTAATGTCATTGTCACTTTGATGAAATGCTCCACGGGCCGTGTGATGCTATACGGTCCATGTAGTGGTCTGTGGAGTTACACTTTGTGAAAAAAATGTGGCCAGGAGGCTCCGCCCAAGGCCAAATGGTTTGTGTAGTTTTCCATAGGCTGTGAGGATGGTCGTGGCACCACACTTATCAAAAATACTTCCTTCCACGCTTACCTTGCCTCACTATACACTTCCACGACCAACCACACGGTTAGTGGCAAGACACACAGCCCGTGCCACTGGCCATGCCCCATCCCTTAGGCAAAAAATGTCCTTTTCCAGATCAGGACAACCTACACGGCTCGTCCAAAGCCTCACTGTCCGTCTAAGTGCTCGTGTGACATCACAGCACAGGAGGGTCTCACAAAAATGGTCACAACTCCTTTATCAGAACTCAGAATGAGGTGAAACCAAGTGCGTTGGAAAGCTAACTCAATGGGATTTCATTAGAAATGTCGTCGGTCATCCAGTTCCATGTGTGTTAAAAGTTATGCTCATTTAAATTTGACCCTTACATAAACCAACACCCAAAACTCAACTGATAGGGAAGTCTTGAACTCCTCTAAGTATTAGAAGTCTCCCATAAACCTAATACACTCCCAACCTAACTAAATGAGGCTTGACACATGGATACATAAGAGAATGGAGTAACAGGATGTCATCACAATATCTCCTCCTTGGGAACATTCATCCCTGAATATCAAAGAAATGTACACAAGGAAAGTAATCATGAAAATTTTTGCCCATCATGGTGGAAACAAATGCACTTGAACATCAATTTCAAAAAGTATCAACGTGAACATCAAAATGACTATAACCTTGCCAACATGAACATGAATACATGAAAATGACATAAGGGCCGAAACCTAAGACTTGAAATATATAGGGGACTTAGATTGGTACCTTAGGCTTGAGAAGAATAGAAGAGATAGGTATATCGCTTTTGCATATCTGCCTCAGCTTCCTATGTGGCACTTTTAACTTGTTGGTTCCTCCAAAGAACCTTAACGGAAGCTATATCGTGGTTCCTCAACCTCTTCACTTGCCTATCCAAAATTTCTACCAAGACCTATTCTTAAGTCAAATTGTCTTCAACAACACCCACCGTATCTAGAGGCATAATAGCACTTGGGTCACCCACACACTTCCTCAACATAGATACATAGAAGACCGGATGGACCATAAGCATGTCATATGGAAAATCCAATTCATAGGCCACCTTGCCAATCCTCCTCAACATCTTATAAGGACCCACAAATCTTGGACTCAATTAACCTTTTTTACCAGAATGAACCACACCCTTCATGGGTGAAACCCTAAAATAGATCCAATCACCAACTTCAAATTCAAGATCCCTTCTCCTCACATCGGTGCAAGACTTTTGTTGACTTTGGGCAGTTTTCAATATCTCCCTAATCACCTTCACCTTCTCTATGGCCTTTATAACCAAATCCGAACCTAACAAGGCCATCTCCCCCACCTCAAACCATCCAACCGAGGATCTATAATGCCTTCCATAAAGAGCCTCAAAAGGAACCATATCAATGCTTGCATGATAGTTATTATTATAAGAAAACTCAATCGATGGAAGATGATCATCCCAACTACCCTTAAACTCCAATACAGAAGCCCTAGGCATATCTTCTAGAGTTTGGATAGTTATTTCGGCTTGGCCATCCATTTGAGGGTCAAAAGGCCATACTAAGCTTAACCTTAGTAACTAGACCTCTTTGGAAGGACCTCTAAAAGTGTAAAGTGAATTGAGCACCACGATCCGCTATGATAGATAAAGGTACGCCCATGTAACCTAACTAACTCATGAATGTACAATCTAGCATAATCTTCGGCACCATATGTAGTCTTAACTGATAGGAAATAAAAAAAAGCCAACTTTGTCATTCTATCAACCACAACCCAAATAGAATCAAAACCCTTTATAGTCTTAGGCAACCCACCATAAAATCCATGTTAATTTCCTCCCACTGCCATGTAGGAATCTCTATATCTTGGGCTAGGCCACCTGGCCTTTGATGCTTGACTTTCACTTGTTGGCAATTATGGCAACCAGATACAAACTTAGCAATGTTTTTCTTCATACCTCCCCACCAATACACCTCTCTTGAATCCTTATACATCTTCATAGCACTAGGGTGAATAGAATAGGAAGAATTATGAGCCTCATCAAGAATCTTCTCTTTCAAGTCATCAACACTAGGAACACATAACCTACCTTGGTACCTAAAGCACCATCTTCCCCTTGGGAGAAAATCTCCACCTTACCATCTCTCACTAAAGCCTTCAACTCTAGCAAGGCGGAGTCAAGATCTTGCTTTGCCTTCACCTCCTCAATAAACAAAGATTTGCAACCATCAACAACCACTACTCCATTATTATCAACCTCCTCCAACCTAAATACCAATCGAGCCAATTGATGGGCCTCTCTAGCCACGTCTTTGCCCTCATCCCCAACATGTGCAAGGCTACCCATAGATAGCCTACTCAAAGCTTCGGCCACAACATTAGCCTTACTGGGGTGGTAATGCATATTTATATCATTATCCTTAAGAAGCTCTAACCATCTTCATTGTCTCAAGCTGAGATCTTCTTGGGTAAACACATATTAGAGACTTTTATGATTGGTAAACATATCAACATACACCCCCATACAAAATAATGACATTAAATTTCATAGCAAATACAACGGCGGCAAATTCAAGATCATGGTTAGGATAATTCTTTTCATGCACTTTGAGTTGTCTAGAAGCATAGGCTATCAACTTACTATTTTACATCAAAACAAAACACAACCCAATTCTTGAGGCATCACAATAACAACAAACCCTTCTAGACCTTCCATTAGTGATAAGATAGGAGCGGGCACAGTTTATCCTTCAAAGTTTAGAAACTCTTTTCACAGTCATCTGTCCACAAATATTTAGCCTTCTTTTGAGTCAACATAGTCATAGGAGAAGCAATAGAAGAGAACCCATTCACGAATCTCTATAATATCCGATAGGGTCAAAGGTATAGGCTAAATTCTAATCACTTTCGTCTTTTTAGGATCCACCTTAATACCATCCCCCGACACCACATAACCTAGAAAGGCAACCTTTTGCAACCAAAACTCACATTTCTCATACTTAGCATACAAGTTCTCTTCCCTTAACCTCTATAGCAGCACCCTAAAATAACTTACATGCTCTTCCTCATAATGGGAAAAGATTAAAATATCATCAATGAAGACTACAACAAACAAATCAAGGTAGGATTTAAAGAGCCTATTCATAAGATCCATGAAGATAGCTGGTGTATTGGTTAACCCAAAAGACATGACCAAAACTGATAATGCCCATACCTAGTCCATAGGCCGTCTTGGGAATGTCACACTCCCCCAATTTCACTTAGTGATACTCGGACAGAAGATCAATCTTAGAGAAGTGACTAGCCCCTTAAAGTTGGTCAAATAGATCATCAATCCTTCGGAGAGGATACATATCTTTATGGTGACCCTATTGAGTTCCCGATAATTAATACACATTCGAAGGGACCCATTTTTCTTCTTCACAAATAACAACGGCGCACCCTAAGGTGATTGGTTAGGCCTGATAAAGCTCTGCTCCAACAAATCCTTTAATTTCTCCTTCAACTCCTTTAACTCCGCTAGGGCCATATGGTAAGGGGGAGCAGAAATGGGTTGAGTATCGGGAAAGAGGTCTATACCAAAGTCTCTTTCCCTTTTATGAGGAACACTAGGAAGGTCATTTGGGAAGACATCTAGGAACTTATTAACCATCGAAACTGACTCTATGGGAAGGAATTTGGACTCAACATCCCTAACCCTCATAAGATGATAGATACACCCCTTAGAGATAAACCTTTGGGCTTTAATGCAAGAAATAGACCTACCCTTGACCACTATATCATGACTCTCCCACTCAAGGACAAGTTCATCGGGAATTGGAATTTGACCCCATGGATTCTACAATCAATAGAGGCATAGTATGCATACAACCAATCCATCCCATGAACAATGTCAAAATCTAACATGTCCAACTCAACAAAGTCACAATAGCAATATTTTATGCAAAATGCAAACGAGATAATTTTTATAGACTCTACTAGCAATAATAGATGCACCAACGGGAGTAGCCCCTCCTATGGCTCACACAACAACTCGGATTCAACATGGAATTTTTTGGCAACAAAAAGGATAACAAAAGAAAGAGTGGCACCTGGTTCAGTCAATGCATATACATCAAAATGAAAGACTTTTAACATACCGGTGACAACATCGGGATCGTCATTAACCCCTTGCCTTGTAGAACCGATTATGTCTTGGGGAAATACCTAATTGGCCTTCCCTCCCCAAAGGAACCACAGTTGCACCCCGGCTTTATGGGAAAACATTTTTACTTTTTGTTGATTCTGAGGATAATTCACCTTCTTGTGATCCACTTCTCCACAACTATAGCAAGCGTTGGTGTCTCTCAAACATGGGTCATCATGGCCCCTACCACATCATGGGCACATAGGTCTATGCACTACACCACCACCTCCTTGGGCCCTTGGGTTGTCATTAGCAAATCTCCCATTAGGAATATGAGAAGACTCTTGGCCTTGGTGAAATTGGCCACCCTTGGGAGTTTGAAATTTACCATCAAAACGGGCCTTCTTAGCCTCATTACTCCTCCTTTTCCTCAACTGTCCCCCTTCCAATTTCTTGGCATAAGTCATTAGGCGGGATAAATCCATGTCACTAATCAACATAGTAACCCCGCACTCCTCATTCACCAAATCAGATACACCCATCACGAACTTGTTCATTCTAGACGTTGGGTTGGTGACCAATTGTGGAGCATATTTTGAAAGTTGGTTGAACTTAAGGGCATACTCCCTCATACTCATAGATCCTTGCTTCAAATTCATGAACTCCATCATTTTGGCCTCCCTAAGCTTAAGAGGGAAGAATCGGTTGAGAAATGTTGCCTTAAGATCCTCCTATAGAATCACATTGTTGTTCCCCTTCTCCATTTTCCATTGTGTAAACCATATTTGAGCCACCTCTTTGAGTTGGTAGGCCGCCTACTCTGCCTTCTCTTCCAACCTAACACCCCTGATATCCAACACCTTGTATACCTCATCAATAAATTCTTGAGAGATCTTCATCAACTTTTGACACATGAAACTCTGGTGGTTTTATCCTCATAAAGTCTCTCACCCTAGATCCTGGGGTAGGAGCATGAGGGGCTTGGGCACCTTGATTGATTTAGTGTGTCATAGCTTAAGCTAGTATGGTGAGAGCATCCTAAAGCTTTTAATGAGCTGGTTGTTCTTCGGTGTGTGGGCTCTTCTACCTCTTGTGTTAGGCATGATCTAGAAATGGTTAAGAACATTCATTAGAGGGAAACTTCCCCAAACTTCTATAACATGACATAAACCATGAAGAAGGAAAATATTTTCTAAAACACCTCATAGCCTCTTACTCATAGTTGTGGTACACAATAAAACCATGACCGTGACTCTAATTGACGCAGTGTGTTGGATGCTGAAAACCATTAACAACCTAGTGCTTTGATACCAAGTTTGTCAAGACCCATAGGGCCTAGACGTGACGTGGTTAATGGGGAACTCGAAGGGACCCCAAACAAGCCTCTTAAGATATCATTACCCATCCTTGGTCGTGGAAGAAATAAAGCAACTATAAGAGATATTAAATAGGGCTAAACGAGGCTAAGGGACAACTTTAATACTATAGAACATAAAAACCAAGAATATAGCATTGATGCATCATTACAACAACACCTCCAATACATAGATAGGAGTGGTGGCCAAGACAATCTCTGGGTTCACCCTCATGGTCATAAGTTTCCAACATAAGATAATTTAATACATAGTATAAATCAAGAAAAGTATATCCTCAGAGTTGAGGACTTACCAACTGGATAGATCGTACTAGCCACATCGAGGAGGATGATGATCAAATGGGGCTCTGGTTCCTACATGGTAACTTCATGTAGGCATAGAGTATATGTTAGTACGTTTAAATATAATAAGTATGTAGGATGCAATAGAACAAGAGACAGGCACATAATCGAAATGCGTAATTAGGCAATGAATGAGCATATAACAATATGGCATGCATGAATGATACTTAAAGTAAAACATGCTTATATAGAATATATCACATATGTAAGAATAAACCAACATTATGATGGATTATCACACCCTACCATCCATGGTGATTGAGATATCAACCCCTCAATTGGTTGATGGTTGTCTCACCCTACCATCCATGGTGATTGAGGTATCAACCCCTCAATTGGTTGATGGTTGTTTCACCATACCGTTCGTGGTGATTGAGGTATCAACCCATCAATTTGTTGATGGTTTTCTCTCCCTACCACCCATGATGATTGAGATATCACTAAATTGGTTGATAGTTGTCACACCGTACCATCCATGGTGATTGAGGCATCACCTCCTCAACTAGGCATGGTCAACTTACAATACTATAGGTAATTTTCATGAAATAACTCATATAAAAATTCCTTGCATCATCATAACGTCATTCAAATCATAGGTCATGCACTGGATCATCCATAACTCAAGAATCCAAAACCAAACATTTTATCAAACACTTGGCAGGTGTGTAATGCTAGTATAAGATCATGCAATTTAAGAGTGAAATCATGCAAGAAAATTCAACGTAAAACCACCCACCAACACTTGATTATACCCTTAAACAAGATACGTTAAAACCCCTAATCAAATCTCACAATGAATATTAGATTCATAGCACTAAACATGCTTAAATAATCACAAGTTTATAAAATCCCAATATAGTTTATACCCAAATTCATAATAAGTAATACCCATAAATAAATCAATTTAGAAGCATGCAATTTACGTAAAATAGTAGGTTACACACCATGAGTGAAAGGACTCAATGGTTGAAACCTACATACGTTAGACCTTGAGTTTCTTGAAATTGAGTTGGGAAAGAATGGAAGCTTGGAGTGGGGTCTTGAAATCCAACACATGTTCTTGAGTTTCCTTGAATTTGTATTGGAGTCTTGGTGAAGGATCTTGAGAGAATTTGAGAGTGTATTGAAGTTGAAAGTGATGAATTTGATCCTTTTGAATAGGGTTTAGGTTTTTTGGGGAGGTTAAAATAGCATTAGAAGCCCAAAAAGATCATTAGAATAATTAAAAATTATGAAAATGCCATTAGTCAAATGGGGGAAAAATTGACAAAGTGTCATCTCATTTGAGGTTGGACAGGTCGTGTGGCACTCCATGGGTCATGTGGAGTGTCCGTGAGATGATACTTAGTCTAAAAATTAGAAGTTGTGACACGTGGGAAAAAGTTAACGTCCTCGTCACTTTGAAGGGAGGCTCTACGGGCCGTGTGATGCTACACGGTCCGTGTAGTAGCCCATGGAGATACACTTGGTGAAAACAAATATGCCCAAGAGGCTCCACGCCTGGCCATACGGTTTGTGAAGCTTGCCACGGCCGGTGAGAATGGTCGTGGCACCATACTTAGTCCAAAAGACTTCCTCCCATGCTTACCTTGCCTCACTGTACACTTCCACGACCAACCACACGGTCAGTGGCAAGCCACACAGGCTATATCACTAGCCGTGCCCCATCCTTTAGGACAAAAGTGGCCTTTTCCAGCTCAAGACATTCCACACGGCTCGTCCAAAGCCTCACTGTCCGTCTAAGTGCTCGTGTGACATCACTGCATGGAAGGGTCTCGTGAAAATGGTCATAATTCCTTCATCCTAAGGAGGAATGAGGTGAAACTAAGTGCGTTGAAAAGCTAACTCAAAGGGATTTCATTTGACATGTCGTGGGTCATACAATTCCATGTATGACTCTTACATAAACCAACACCCAAAACTCAACTCATAGGGAAGTTTTGAACTCCTCAAACTACGAGAAGTCTCCCACGACTCTAATACACTCCCAACCTACCCAAATGAGGCTTGAAACATGGATTAAAAGCATGGAGTTACAGGGTGTCTCACGATCAAAGTGTAGTCTTTATTTAGTATATCATAGTATTCTTCCTCGTACATTTCATCTTGCTTTCTACAATATTTTTTACCATCCTTACATTCATTACAACAAGACTGCAGATTTTCTGGGCCTAGTATATTGGAGGATGTTATCTCTGATTTATCATTAGTGTATTTTCTTTTTGTCTGTGTTTTTGTTATTTGCACCAGTGTGTAAATACTATTTTTAAAGAATACTACTCCATCCCTTATAATCAAACAACTACCATTGTTATGTAATCTGAAATGTAGTTCTAGAATAAGATTTACATTTATATTTAATTCCCTTACCCAGTCCCTTTCAACTTTGTAAGTTGGTTTGCAAAATTCATTACATGTATTTATGAAACTAATCTAGATCCTATCTATATAGTGTTGATATATGTTATGAATTTCATCTATTTGTATTGCTGCAATTTACCTATCTAAAATTCTTATTAGATTTGATGATATTATTTTCTTGGTTATTATGCACCCAGTATACCCTGTGTATAATAGTTCTAGAGTCTCTATCTCTATGTCTCTTATTTTGAGCCTTGATAGTACTTTTACTATGGTAAATTTTTTTATCTTCATTACATACTAAAGTTTTGCAAGTCTCTATATTCATTAATTTTGTTTCTTGTGTAGGTTCTGACTACCTGTCTTCCTCCACTTTTTCTTTTCCCTTTTCTAGGGATTTTATCCTTTATTCCAGCTCATTTACTCTAGTTTCTAATGTCATTATTCTTAAAGTTGTGGTCTAATTTCTTTCTTCTTTCTATTTCTCTTCTTTTATTATCTTGATTTTTAGCATGTCTTTGATACATGCATCATTCCATATAACATAATTTACATTTTGCCCTTTTTTCTCTACTAGGGTACCATGTATATATAGTACATTAATTACTATCTATTTCCTCCTTTCCTTTTGAATTCATGATTACACTCTTGCAAAACATTTATCATTGTGCTCACTTGTATTTCTTCTAAATCTAGATTCTCCATTTCTAGTCCTATTTCATTTATTAATTTTTCTTGTTCTGAGTCAGAAGAGCCTAATTATAGTCTCTCGGCTGATTCTATAATAACAGAATATATACTTTCACTATCCAATATATATACATCTACATTTATTAGTATTTCTTGAAAATCATCCATTAGTTGTGAATTTCTTGTCCGATTATTATTTCTCTTCAGATATATATTTGCCAAATATTCTATGCTATCACAAGTAAATAATTCTAATGTATTTCTTTAATTTCTATCAGTTCTATATTTTTGGACATGTCTATTTCTATCTAGATATGGTTTTCTAGCTGATAACTTTCTTACGTAGTCCTTTCTTCTATTATATGTATTTGCATAATATGCATACTTCTTTTGTAATGTCTTTTCCAATTTTGATTTTTGTCATATCTTTGAGAAGTATCTATTATGTTTTTATAGAAACTCATCTCATTTTTAACACCCCACACCTTACCATGCTAATACTATACAAATGAAATATGACATGATTTGGTTAAACTAGCGCAAGTTTTCAAAAGTGTTTGAATCTCGTGTTAATGGGCTATATGTGCGTCTAGCGCTTAAGAGGGTTGAGTGTATACATGTTTTGTGTCGAAATGAGGGGATTACTGACTTAAAATGAAGTGAGAGAATTGAGGTTCTTGTAGGACTTAGGAAGCAAGTAGGTGAGTCAGCTACTTGCTTAGCTTAAATTGCTAATTAAACGGAGACGAGACTCGGAGTCGAAATTATCCAAGTTTGATTTTGAATAAAATCCGTGTTAAGGGTGTAACTTTGGCCCATATTTGAGCATCATAAATGGACTATATTATCAGCCCAATAAGAATATAAAGAGAGCTCAAGACCATCACAATATTCCTAGCAAGTTAGGCCCAACTAATTAAGAAGAGAAAATCTGAAAAATGGGCAGCAAAGGCCCATGTATTTGGAACTCCAAAAGGCCCAAGTGAAATGAGGAAGGAGATGCATCACCTACTTGGTGATGTAAGGCTTACGTATCCTTAGTAATTCAGCCAAGTATCAATTTAAAAAGGGCCTAAAGCACTCCCACAAGTCAGCTTTGTCTTGAACACAAAAAACAAATCAGCTTTGTCTCCAACTTTTCTCTCAACGTGTATTCACTTGCAAAGCAGCAAAAAGAGAACTTATAGGGTTCTTATATAAGCCCTACACCTTTACGTAAGTGGTAAGTAAGTTTATACATGTGTTTATTATGGTTTCATTATAAAAAACAAGAGATAGAAGCTAGTTACACTTGCTGAAATTATTGGACAGATTCTGTGCAGAAAGTTGTTGTATCTTTTCCTTTTGTTTTGGTGATTTCTCTATGGTTTGTGAGTTTTATTATGAAGTGAAATTGGTTTTCTTAGCATGGGTTGAGTTATAAACACCACCCTAAAGTTGCTGCCCTGCTTTTGGTTTCATTTGACGCGCACGTTTTACCGAGTTATCTTAAGCATTATGTTGATTGGAATTTGTGGGCTGTTGTGTGTAGAGCTATTAGCTCACATACTTCATGAATGCTTAAGTGATGTTATAGTACTGTTTGAGGTCTTTTCTTATGTATAAATGTTGTTGGAACAATTTGGTTAAATTTGGAATAAGTTTGGAGTTGTCGATGTCGAAAGGTAGCGAAAGAAGGTAACGTTATACTGTCCGTTTTTAGATTGCATGGAATTGTAATGCGTTGTGCTTTGTGGGCTCTTATAAGGCTGTTATAGACTTAAAATAGGTTGTACATGATGTGTATATGTTAATGCATATGAGAAAATACGGTTAAGGAGCTGAAAGGTTAAAGGAATACGTCTGGGTTATGAAAACCCGCTTGCTGCCCGTGTATTGTTTTCTTATGTAATTGGATTGCCAAGGTGTATCAATTGGCTTTTAATGCTAGTTTTATCCCTTACTATTTTGTAGATAAGTACTTGGAGGAAGTAAAGGTTATCTTGAGATAGTAACAAGGTCCGACGGTGAGGTATGTAAGGTTATTTGATTTTGTATCATTTGGCATGAAACATAGATCCTTCCTTGGCACATAAAGGCACTT
>JAABOM020013967.1:0-19215 GCA_011800125.2 Solanum clarkiae | reverse complement strand
AGTATTAATTAGGGGCGCGTGCACCGTTTTAAAAAATTTAACTTTTTTTTATATAAATAAATATTTATTTAAAATGTTATAATATAAAATAAAGTCCCGAGGATTAGTTTGACACCGTGGAGGGTAAAAATTGGGTGTCAACACATGCGAGAGCATTTTTAAGTAGTAGTAGTAGAAGATAAAAAGGTAGCTAAGTATAAGTTATGATATTTTAGTAGTATCTTTTTTTTTTCAAAAATTACTTCTGCCCAAAATTACTTTTCAAAATAAGTTGATTTTGAAAGCTTAGTAAAATATGCTATTAACATCATAAAGGTACAAAAAGTATTATTATGGAAAAAGAGTAAAGAACCAATGCTGAAAAGAGAAGATTCAGGGCGGAGAGACTTACCCCCCATGCACAAAAAATTGAAGCAAAAACATTGTCACACACTCATGAAATCTCTTTTTCCTTGAATCAACTTTTTAGATATTATGTTATTTTTCTATGAGAGAAATGGTTATTCTTTAAATTTTATTTAAGAAAATTAAGTTGGTTCTTGGAGTAATATGAGCTTTGCTTCTTAAAATTTTTGGATTCTCAAGCATTTCTGTGCAGTCATAAGCAACTCAAACTGTATTGATACATTATATGGATATTATATTGAATAATAGTTCAATAATATGTATTACATTCTTTAATTTTTTGGTCATGAGTGTGAAATATTTTTGACAGAGGTTATGTATATAAGTCTTATAATTTTTTAGTTGGTAGTGGTCCCTCTAGAAAACTTTTTGAGCAAAATTATTGGGCACTAGATCAATTTCTGCTATCGTCGCCTCTTTTAAGGTCAGTTAATAATTTCGAAAACCAATTTACACCATGCTTCATTTATTTTATCTACGATCTATGGCACACCTTAGTAGTGATATTATTTGTTATTTAAATTTGTAATAAATTTATTTTATAGTGAGAAAATATAATTATTTTGTTAATCAACTCTTTTGCTAGTGTAAATTTTAAATATTTAGACAATATAGACATCATGTTAGACGTATCAAGTCCCTTCTTCAATAGTGATAGACTTTATATGACTTTTATAGTTTTATTTCATGTATTTCAATATTTTCTTTATGTAGGTCCTTACTTAACTGAATTTATCTTTGTTGATACGAAATTTCAATATTCATCTCAATTTCTTTGGTTGTACGAAAATCAAGGGGGGCAGAATAGTTCTTCATTTCCTTTCATTTCCTAATTTGAAAAGAAAATAGCTTAAGTTTTGCTTGTCAAATGGGTAAGTCGGGTTGAATTTGAGAATGTTAGAATCAGTTGAAATAGAAATTGTGTTGGCTTATGGCCTGTCCAAATTTGCTTCGGACTCAAACGGGTTAGGCTAAATTTCAGGGTAGGTCATGAGCCACCCAATTTGACCTTCTCAATCAATAATTTAAAATATTACTATTTATATTTTATAACCACAATTTCAATTTTAACTCAAAAAATAAAAGTAAAAAATTATAGATAGATAAATAGATAAATGATAAAAAAATATAATTAGATAGAAAACATACACTACATCAGTGCAAGTAAAGAGTCTTAGAACGAGCTGAAATTGGAGATTAAATTGGGCTCAATTGATGATTATTTTAAAATGGGTAAAGGCTTGAATGGGTTGAGATTGAACCCAATTAAAATTATCTCACTAGTAAAAAAACTATGAATATCGATCCCAGATGGAAGCCGGTAATTTTTGACTTTCGAAGGTCGATATTGGTAAAAAAAATTTAAAAATAAAAAACATTGAATTCAGGAAGTCTATTTTTAATGGAAAATATGTGGGAAAAACCACATATCAACCTTCAGAAGTCTAAACTTTTCCTGGAAAAAATTAAATAAAAAAAACTGACTATTTATAGTTAGTATTGAATTTAATAAATCAATAATAATATTTTATTTTATCTCAATTAAATACAAATAAATAAAAAAAGCCATTTTTAATTAAATTTGCCTCTAGAGGACGATTATGCCAAAAATAATAAAAAAAACATATATTATAATACTGACTTTCAGAGGTTTGTATATTTAAAGTTTATGTAATTAAATTAATTTTCATTAAACTATGTAGATTGTGACTACCAGAAGTTGATATATTTTTTTTTCTTTAATTATTTTTAGTAATATTGATCTTTTTGGTCAGTAATATATTATCAAATAAAAACAACAACAACAACAACAACAACAATAACAACATACCCAGTGGAATCCCACAAGTGGGGTTTGCTGAGGAAAAAATGTAGGTCGATCTTACCACTATCTCATAGAGATAAAGAAATTGCTTCCAAAAAATCCTCATCTCAAGATTCAAGCCCCATAAGCAGAATATACTAGATATGGTATAAAAGGAGTGAAGAAGAACAACTACTAATGAAAAGAAAATAATAGTATACGAATACGAAAAAGTAACAAATATAAGATGAATAAAGACAACACAGAATATAAAACACACTACTACTTCTACCAACCTACTTTAACACATGGCTAGCAATATATCTACCCTTACCAGTTTATTAGTCTGCTTCCCTAATGCGCAACCTCCGCTCCTTTCTGTCTAAGGTCATGTCCTCGGTGAGATGAGGTTTCGCTATATCCATTCTGATCACTAATGTCGCCCAAGTTACACCTCCTTTCAGAGTATAAAGCACTCATTATCAAGATATAAAATCTAACCACGGTTAGGATCGAACCTAAGGGAATACGTAGACTCAAAGAAAATTCATCAATAAGCAATTCAAGCAACTAACCAACTCAATTCCCCAAAGGGGGGCCGGTTTCAATGTTCAACAAGAAAATAAACTAAACTAACTATTACAAGAGACAGTTAATAATGGAGAGCAATTACGATATTATGTTCCCCATGATTCTTCAAATTAGTATCCCCGGATAAACCAATTCTAATCAAGTATATAGCATGCTAGATGGTAATTTAAGTTCAACAAACCCTTTGGTCTAGATGAGAGGTGAATTTCACTATGTAACTTGACCCATCTCTATAGCGTGCAATACTAACCATTACCTATAGTCCCAGTCAATCTCCCCTTGGTCTAGTTCAGTTGATTAGATGAGACACATCATCAAATTTTGTTAATCAATCTCTTTTCTCATCATTACCACCTGGATCGGGAAGGTAACACTAGGCAAGTTATAATGTTGGCCACCAATAAAAAACATGCAAAACGAAGATAATAGATTAATATATATACATATACCCAATCAATGAATTGCAAAATATCATGGTCTACTTTGTTAGATCTTCATGGTTTCCACAACCCTAGTTGTGGATTTAGCTACTCATGCTATGGGCAGATAAAGAAATTATGAATTGAGAAAACATAATTAAACATAGACCCAATTGAATTGAGAATCAAGAAAATCCAATATTGATTGAGAGTCATAAGATGTAAGATCAAATTAATTTGCAAGTGTATTCTCTTTCAAATATTGAGGACTCCAAGTACAAAACCGTAAAAGTACTCTCTAATGACATTCTTTGTTGTACTCTTATGAAAAATAACGTAAAAAGTACTATTTATAGTAATTATAATTAAGTCCTAAAAAATAGACAAACTGGTCGGCGACTTTCTAAGAAACCTATTTATGACTCGTAGTGTCTTCTACTAGTCGAAATTGGGTCTCATGATCAACTTTTGAGATGTTGGACTTTACTTCCATGAAACATCTTCATAACTTGTAAACTCATTTACGAATCATATTGACCTCTCGTAGACTTCAACTACTTCAATTGGTCCTTCACTAGAAATCTTTACAAAACTCATATATACGACTCGTAGAGTGGTCTACTACTCGTATAGAGGTCGAGCTGAACTTCAGATCTCATGTTTCACTGAAAGTCTTCATGAAACCCACGCTATAACTTGTAGAACACTCTATCACTCTTAGAGGGCCACATAGACCATCAAAAACCAAAAATCTGTAGCAAGTTAGCCCTAAAGTAATGCCAACCTTCTTTCCTACAAAACTAAACAAAAAAACACATAAAAACCATAAAGGTCACATTGGGAACACATAAAATGTTAAGATTTAGGCATCAAAAGTATTGTATTTTGACAGCATATCAACATCCTCAACTTAAAATTGTTGCTTGTCCTTAAGAGACAACTCAATCTATATAGAAAATATAGTAACACACAGACCTCAACTCGATGGAATACATCACATACAATTCAAACTTAGTTACCCACACCAACTTTTCAAAACAAGATCAGATAGCTATCTAGCAAACCAAAGCACACCGGTGCATATGACAACAAAACTATGACAAGCAATAGAATATCAGCAGTCCACAATCATTGAACAAGTCAAATGTTAACAATCAATGCAAGTGCCCTCATAGAAAAAAGTCCCATTTTTGACATGCAATACTAACCCACAGAAAAGATATTCATGCATGATAACTAATAACATAGGATTTCCCCTAAATGCATGACTAAGACTATAAATAAACTAGACTACGATTGCTTTTGGACTTTATATGCTTGCAACATAGGCTCAAGGGTCTTTGGAATGGTATTTTGGAAAAATGTGCCTAATGGCCCTCCTTGAAACTACGTTGTTTTTCACAATTTTTCCACACCAAAACTATTAGTTTCACTTTATTCTCCCTTTTTCCTCATTCATGCTTTTCCGAGTGCTTTCTTCTCATTTTTCATCTTTTTCCTTATTTTTACGCTTCATTTTTCTTTTTTCTTTTAGCTCAATCTAAGACATCTTTCATTTTTCTTACACCTGGTACATGCTTTTCCTTCTTTTTCTCCTCTTTCTTAACTCACCTACCTATTTCTGTGCTTCTTCTTTACACCGGTCACCCTTAACTTATGACTTTTAGCCTATAGTGAAGTACACAATATCTGTTCCCAAACCAGGGCAACTTTTGGTAGCCACCCTCAACTTAGGATTTTTGCCTAAGTCAATGTTCACAATGCTCAAGGGAAGACCAGGGCCTATCTCAAGGTTTTTCAGTAGAAAACGTTAGGTTAATTAGGTGTTTTAGAAAGAAATGGTACATCTAAGGCTCAAATATTTGGAACAATGGATAAAACATCAATTGTTGGTCATTTTAGCCTAAAACAGATTAATTAAAGAACAAAGGCCCTGTTATTACATGACAAGTTTTGAATTAGCACAAAATACATAAATCTGGCAAAATAAGCTCACATTCACATGTCATTGCACACATTATCAAAAAAAAACTCACAGATCATGCTTCGTATCTTAAATTACCCTCACTTATCAGAACATATATTGCCAAACACCCAAACATGCATGGTTGCCATCTAACCACTAATCAAAAAAAATTTTAGTGGGTAGCATTTTTCAAAACAAAACATAAAATCATGTTATATGCCTTAGGTTTTAGTACTATATGCTACAAATATTATCTAAACATCCTAAACTTTTTGGTTCAAGAGAAATTAAATATCCACAAGGAAAAAAAACACTGGCAAGAAACCTTGGGAAAATATGGGGTAGTTATGGAGCATAAGCTTAGACTTCACTAAGGCCTATAACTACCCACACCCCATCGAGAAAGATATGCATTGTCCCCAATGCATAAAATCAAGCAAAAATAGAATAATTAGGGGTTAAAAACATACCTTGGCGCCTAAGCACCAGTCTCAGGCTGAGTCTGACCACCCTCTCCCTACTGGTTAGTCTTCTTAGTTGTAGTATTCTGCCCATAGGGGCTAATACCTCTCACCCAATCATGCTCTAGAGCTAGCCTCATCTCTTCCTCGTGCCTCGAAGTCCTCAAGGCCAGCTCGAGATCCTCCTCCTCATCTTTTGAGAGCTTTACTCGTACATTTCTATCTTCTAGATCATCAATCTCTATGGGTCTCTTCCCTTAGGAAGTCTGTGTAGGCTCCGCAGAGGCAAATAAAACAAATAGCAACACCGGACATGTTGTCTCTAGCAGTGTAACTAGCATCACAGGTAATGATATCATGTCAGGCCTAAGCTTCTCGATCTTTGACTGTACAACTGACAAATTTGAAGGTCGAGCCTCGGCTAACCTCTTCTGAACCTGCTCATCAAAGGCATCGATGTTGGCATCTACAACGAAAACATGCTCCTGGATAGTGAAAATAGTGAATGCCCAACTCTGCTCCTCTGAGTCTGAGATAGCCTGGTGGACCCATGGCCTAATCTGCTGATAAGTTGAGATAACTAGGACTAAGCACGTGACAATCAATGTGCTATGGCCTAGACACAAGCGACGGACACATAGACCATGCTCGCTATAGGAGGCTACGTAGTAGTGACCGCTGGTGTAGTAGCAATTTTAGTGGGACCTTTCTAATTAAATGCTTCAGGATGCGGGGGTCTTTTCTCTATAGTAGCAGGAATAGCAGTAGTAGGGGAAATCATCGAACTCTCAAGTGGTGGAACCGGGGGTGAACATCTGTGGTGGTTGTGGAGGCTATGCTTGTCGGATTACTACCAGGTCCGCATATGCCTTTATCAGTCTGGGCTCCAAAGTATGCTGGGCCTCAACTCACCAGTCCAACTAGTGCAAAATCTCCACACCAGACTCGACATAGAATCTGTAGATCAAAATAGGAAATAGGATGGAGATGACCCTCTTCAGTGCTGTATCTACTCTGCACTGAGTCGGGCCCAATCAATGTCATAGCCAGCCAAGATGCTGGTAACCAATAGCGCACACTCCAGCATAAGTGTATTATCGGCCAAAGCCAGCCAAATGCATGATCTAACAATCACCTACAAAAATTTGGCAGGAAAGCTCAGTGATACCTTTAATATAGGGTCAGTGTAGGTGGTGACCCAACCAAGCTCTGGACCCTGCTCTACAATACGACCGATCATGCATCTTAGAAGTGCGGTCTACTGTACCGGATCCTTCATAATAAATAAGTTCCTGGCCTACCCTAACTTGTGATCGAACTCTGTTGTGGACCTGGGGGCACAGTACTCGAGACTAGCAAGCATAGGGTGGATCATCTCTTTAAGATACATAAAATACCTCACCAACACCAGTAAGTATTGTCCAACTGACTCTGTCAACCACATCAACCCATATCATTATGTCCTGCAGACCTGGGACATGGATCAGTTCATCATCAATCACCCTAGGCTCCTCATATATAGAATTATAGGCTTGCCCCGCTCCTTAGGCTATATACCCTCATATAATATAGCCTCCATACCCTCGACGCACCACAAGTAAGTAATAGCATCCGGTGCAGATAAAGAAGATGTTGTGACGGAGGACTCGACATCTCCTCAGTCCTCGAAGCCCTCCTCAGAACTGGACTCCTCTACAGATCGTATCATCTGGGGAATGCTAATCCCACTCTCCTCACCTACCTTCCTCTTCAGATTGGGAAAGGCTAGTAGCCTAAGCCTGAGTACACACAGCTCTGTCTGTTGCTGCTTTGTCTGTGGTGCCTTAGCCTTAGGATCTGATGAGACATTGTAGATCTCTAGTGACCCACTCCGCTGAGGGGTCCGCTCATCATCACTAGGATCATTATTAAGGTTACTCCTAAAGGACTCAATCTTTAACCGATTTCCTTTCGGAGCCACAGTACCTGAAACATAGATGTAAATGCACCATGGTTAGCCCCAAGAATCAAGAAATGAAATGCAAAATGTTGTTTGAATCAGTTGCAAAAGGGTTATACCAAAGCCCCTTTACGAGTTGTAGTGAGCACTATAAGTCGTAAAGCGCTTTCATAGATCAGTGCTTCAGAACAATTTTGGATACTAGAGCAGTCTACAAAACCTAGGTACATCTTGTAAAGTGGTTTATGAGTCATAGACTGGGGTCGTATAAAATTCCAGAGACTAATTCAAAATCAAGCAGGGGTCTATGAGACCTATCTATGAGTAGTAAAGTGATTTACGAATCATAGAAGGTCTCGTCTGATGAATACTCATAGTATCAATTTCTGGAATTTATCATGAGGGTCAATTATGACTTGTAGAGTAATCTACTAGCCGTAAAAGACTCTTGTGAACAAGAAATCTCAAATACCTGATTTTTCTATGTACATCACATGGACTTTAAGAACATTTTCAACACTTAATCAACGACGTATCAGCAAGCATACAAGCACTCACATGATTCCTATCCTACACCCATATCCCCAAGCATGACTTCAACATATATTCACCCTATTGAAAAGGATTAAACATAGAACATCCTAAATATCCAGCTACCCCATATTCATTCAAACTAGCATGTACCTAAGTCACCCATCACTAATTCACAATAACAACTTATGCAATATTATTCAAACAATTATTATGACTGATCCATTAGGCACAATCATTAAGCAATCATAAAGCCAAAATATGCCCAATTTTTGGATTCAAATATTCAATTCAATCCATGGAAATCCTATTTCACATACATAATTGAAAATTAACAAGAGTTTCATCGTTAAACAACAAACTTATCCCAATCATCACATCAAACCATTAAAAACAAGGTAAATTAGATGTTAAAATTAAACAAAGAACTTACCACAAGTTGAGATGAACTGGAAGAAAAGGGAGAGGATGAAAGATCAAGAAAACCTAGCTGCTGGAAATCTCGCCTGAAAATGGTTAATGGTGGCCAAAATATGATCATAAAATAGGGGAAAAGGAGAAATCAGGGAATTTTTAGTTAGTTAGGGTAGATAGGGGTAAAAATAATTTGACCCCTCCCTTTTATACTTTACCAGGTTGATTGCTAAAATTACTGGGCTTGGGTCGACGAAACCCCAACTACCATTCATAGATGGATCTACGACTCATAAGTCATGGTCTCATAGAACCCTCAACACTTATCAAAATTTAGAATTATACCTGAGTTCTATGAACCTCATTCATGACTCGTAGATTGATCTATGAGTCATAAAGTTGGCTCACGTGTTAGAGTGCACAACGTTTCTGCTCACTAGAAGTCTCTACGAGTTAGGGTTACGAGTCATAAAGTGCAAGACGACTCATAAGTCTAATCATAGAAAGTGAACATTATGCTTTTCAAAATCTATTTGCTGGCTTAGTCCTGTACCTACATACTCTTCATGAAATACATAATTACCAAAAATGCAACCAACTCATTGTCCAAAATAACAATCAAAACACAAAAAAATAACTAACTACGAATCCAAAAACTAAAAAATGGACCTATAACTATGCAATAACATCAAAAACTTTTGGTTGCCTCCCATGTAGCACTTGATTTATTATCGCGACATGACTTGGCTAGCTTGGGTAATCAGACTTCCTCAAGCTCTGGTGTATCATCATCACTAAATTTTGCCTCTTTCTTGGAGCTTGTCATCTTGCCTCTTTGAATCTGATCCAGTTGTGCTGACACATGTCCAAATTGACTATTCAGCTGCTGAACTGCTACAGAGTCTTGATCCACTCTAACGTTTATCATGGTAATGCCCGACTAGATCTCCTTCCAGGTCTCATCTTGAGCATTCGTCCTCCTTAACATCTGGTCAAACATTCCCTTAATATGAGAGTTCTTATCTCCCATACCATGATCATACGGGGGTATATAATAACTGTCACGACCCAAGCCTAGGGCCTAGACGTGACCAGCATATGAGGAACCCAAAGGGACCCCAAACAAGACTCGTAGCATATCATACGCACATCCATGGTCACAGAAGCAAGATAAAACAACAAGAGAAATATACACAAGCGGAATTGGGGCTAAGGGAGAGAGAGAGTTTGATAATTAATTAACATACATGAGTTGAAGGTCAAGCATAATACATAACTTGTACAACAACACCTCTTGACATAGAACATAGCGGGGGCCAAGACAAATAGTAGGGCTCACCCTCATAGTAATGATAATAAGTATTCCAAAATATACGAGATGTAGTATAAGCAGAAGCATGAAGGAAGATAGATATTGTCTTTGGATATAAGGATTTACCAAAAGCTAACTTGAACAATCCATCTAGCCAAGTGAAGGAATATTAATAAGAGCTCTGGTTCCTACATGGTAACATTATGTAGGCATGGATTATGCATTAGTACGTTTGGATGTACTAAGTATGTAGGATGCAATGCAACAAGAGATAGGCAACATAGTAAAACTGCATAAGCATAAGCAATGGATAGCGTAATGGCAATACGACATGTATGATCAATGCTTAAGTAAAAAATGCTTTGCAAATCAATCTTCTTACAAAGAACATAATATATAATTACGGGAATAAACCTCAACCGACATAGAATAAGACCAAGGGAGCTATAACGTGGAATCCCAATGATTACCCCTCATCGGCAAAGAGGTGGTCGACTTGCCAAGGTAAACCATACTCCACCTCATGGGGTCCTGCCCTATTTCGGATGAAGTAACCCTCCTTATCCTACCCCATTTTAGAAAGGATTTATGACCACGCTTCGCCTTATGGGGTCCAGCCCTATTTCGGATGAACTAACCTTCCTTATGGGGACCCGTCCCATTTTGGATTAGGTATTTTCATGGTAGAGTGCACTAAAAAGATCCATTAGTATAGCAAGGGTAAAAGATGTACTCGTATGTTGTCACATAGGTCAAGGAAAGAGAGCAATCCTCCATCCGTCAGTACTAAGTCTAATCCCACAGAATACTTATAATAATCATACTTTAATAACTTGCAATAAATATAAAGACATAGCATGAGTAGCTCTAAAACATCCTTGACCTCAAATGGTGAGCCTAACTTTAAACACAAGAATAGATCATCATCAAACATTACCCTTGCATTAACGTTGAAAGGCTCACAAGAGGTAGCATTCTTGAAAAAGGTCTTAATCCGACTATACAACATCATCAATATTTTCAAGAGATTAAACACATCTTTAGAAAGCCTGAAATTATCATAAAGTCACTTGACTCATAAATTAACCAATAGATTATCAAACTTTAAGAATCCTTGAAAAGGACATTTTATCAAACATTTGGTGGGTCTGTAATGCTAGTTCAAAAGCATGCAATTCAAGAGTGAAATCATTTGAGAAAAATCAATGTAAAATCACCAACTAACATTTGGTAATAAAATCATGCAAGTTGCATCAAAACCCTTCATCAAAACTTACAACAGATCATAGTTCTATAGCTCAAAAACATGCATAGGTAAACAACCCATACAACCCCTAACATAGTTTACATTCCAAATAATATCGAAGGATACACATAGATAATACAACTCAAAAATATGCAAAATTGATGAAAAGGATGATTGGGCACCATAGGTGAAGGACCCAATGGTTGAAACCCACATATCTTGACTTTACAGGATTCCTTGGTGAAGATATGAAATGGAGACTTGAAGATTGAGTGAACTCCTCAGATCCAGAAAAAGATTGGGACACTTGAATCGTGAGGAGGACTTGGGGTTTGACTTGGCTTGCTTGAATTCCAACAAGATTTCTTAAAAACCTTGAGAATGGATGGAGAATTTGATGAAGATTAGAGAGGATTTTGAGAGGTTTTTTGTTAGTTTTAGGGATAAAAATGGCTTAACAATGAGGGATTTTCGTGTAAATATGTATTGGGTTATTACCCAATTAACTTAGAGTGAGAAAGAGCAATTTTGGAATTTTTTGAACTAGTCCGCATCACGAACTGGTAGCGGAAAACTTCTATTTTTGTGAAGTTTTGCCGAAAAATTATTTTCTTGGCACGGATGAAGTATACCCTGTAGGTACTCATTTATCCACTCAATATTTTCATCTAAACAAGAATATAAAGTCAGATTTATGAAATTTTACTCGAATTTTGAGATAATGAAAAAAATGCATCATAGGGTCTTTCCGAGCTACGAGGAGAGGTGTTTAAATATCCCTAATTTGAAAGATAAGGAAACTACGACTAGGAGGCATCATTAAGCAAACGTGGGGCGTTTCAATATCTCCCCCGGGGAACATTCATCCTCGTTTGTCAAAGAAACGTACATAAGAAGAGTAATTATGAAGAAACCCCAACAAGAATGCAACAATGCTCTTAAAAACCATTTTCAATATCTAAACACAAGTGTTAAAATCATCATGAACTTGTCAACATAAACATGAATGTATGCAAATGACATATGGGCTGAAACATAAGACTTGGAATCATAAAAGAATAACTTGACGTGTTATCATAAGCTTGAATAAAATGAAAGAGATGCAGATATTGCTCTTCCATGCCCGCTCCAGCTCCCGAGAGACACTTTCGACTTCCCAATTCTCCCAAAGGGCCTTGACGAACACCACATTCTTAGTAATCAGCTTTTCCACCCTCCAATCTAATATGTCCACCGGGACCTTCTCCTAAGTCAACTCATACTCTATAATACCCACAATCCAAAAGAGTTCTGTAGTATTATAGTCACCAAAACATCCTCTCAACCTAGAAGCATGAAGAACCGGATTAACAATACCCCTATCTATAAGGAATTCTCATTCGTATGCAACCACACCAATCATTCTCAACACTCTATAAGGACTCACAAACCATAAACTCAATTGTCAACCTTAATCACACAGAGTCCACATGGTACTATAAACTACTATCTCCACCCATGGGAGACAACCTCCACTCTACCATCCTTCACCCTAAACCTCCAACTCAAAAAAGGGGGAATCAAGGCCTTGCTTAAACTAGACCTTATCAACCAAAGAAGATTTGGAACCATTAAGAATACTACACTACCATTCTCAACTTCCTCCAATCTAACCCCTAATCTAGCCAATTGATAGACCTCTCTAGTTACCTCTTTGCCACCATCATCAACATTTGCTACGCTACTCCTTGACACCCTACTTAGAGCATCGACCATAACATTAGCCTTACTAAGGTGATAATGCACACTCATATCATAATCTTTAAGGAGTTCTAACCACTCTCTCACTACCCACAATTCACACTTACCATATTTAGCACACAACCTCTCATCCCCAATGATTTGCAACACTACCCCCAAAGATTCCCACTTCCCATAATTCACAAGCAACCCCATATGCATCAATATTCACAACATCAACCTCAAATGATCCCCAAGCTCTCCCTCACCTCTAGGAATGAACCAACATACCTTCAACAAGGACCACAACAAACACAACAAGGTAGGGATTAAAGACCCTATTCGTGAGACCTACAGACATAGTCATTGCATTAGCCAAATCCAAAGGTACTACTCCCAAATTCACAATATCGGAAAGAACATCAAGAACCCATCTATCACCAGAACAACTCAATAGAAATGACTTAGGTTCAAACCCCTAACTCTTACAAGATGATAAATGCAACCCTTAGAGATCAATTGCACCTTAAGTCAAGAAATAGACTTATCACATTACTACCACTTTATAATACCCCATTCAAGGATTGGTTCATTAGAGAATTTGGAATCTAACTCTATGGGCTCTACAATCAAAGGGGACACAATATGCATGCAACTAATCCACCCCAAGTATGACCTTAAAATCCACCACATCCAATCCAACAAAATCACAAGGCAAGACATAAAAGTAAAATAACCACGGAACAATCTCTGCGACCTTCCAAGCAATAATAGGCTCACCAATGAGATAGACACCAAAGAGAGGTTCACATAACAATTCGGCACACATATGATACCCACTAACAATAAAAGAAGTAATGAAAGAGATAATCGTGCTCGGATTTATCAAAATAAAAACCTTCAAATTACCTTCCTTCACCTTCCTCATTGAAGCAACATGATCAACTAGATAAGTAAAGAACATTCATTAGAAGGGATATCATTTTTGTCATAAACCATGAAGAAGGGAAACATTTCCTGAAATACCTTATAAACCCCTACTCATAGTTACGACACGATTCACAACCATGAATAAGAATCTAATCGACGCGGTGTGTTGGACGCCATGGACCATTAACAACCTAGTGCTCTAATACCATCTTTGTCACAATCCAAGCCTAGGGCCTAGATGCGACCGACGTATGGGGAACCCGAAGGGACCCCAAACAAGCCTCATAGTATATCATACACACATCCTTGAAAGCGGAAGGAAGCTGAAAAAATAAGAGAGATATACACAAGGGGAGTTGGAGCTAAGGGAGAGAGAGAGAGAGAGAGAGTTTAATACTTAAAAAACATTAATGAGTCAAAGCTCAAGCATAATACATAACCTATCCAACAACACCTCTAGATATAGAACTTGGGGGGGCCAAGACAAGAAACTGGGCTCTCCTACATAGTAATAGCAATAAGTATTCCAAAATATACAAGATGTAGTCTAAGCATAAGTATGAAAGAAGATAGATATTGTCCCCGGACATGAGAACTCACCAAAAGCTAACTTGAACAATCCGTCTAGCCACGTGAAGGAGAATCCATAGGAGCTCCGATTCTGCATGGTAACATCACGCAGGCATAGAGTATTCATTAGTACTTTTAAATATACAAAGTATGTAGGATGCAATGCAATAAGAGATAGGCAACATAGTCAAAATGCATAAGCATAAGCAATTGAAAGCATAATAGAAATATCACATATATGATCAATGCCTAAGTAAATCCTTCTTTGCAAACCAGTCATCTTACATAGAAGATAATATATTATTGTAGGAAGAAATCTCAACCGACATAGACTAAAACCAAGTGATCTATAACTTTGAATCTCAATGATTACCCCTCATCGGTAAAGAGGTGCTCTACTCGGCAAGGTAAACTATACTCCACCTTACGATGTTCCACCCCATTTCGGATGAAGTAACCCTCCTTCTGGGGTCTTTTCCCATTACGAAAAAGATTTATGACCATGCTTCACCTTACAGGGTCCCGCCCCATTTCAGATGAAGTGACATTCCTTATGGGGACCTGTCCCATTTCTGATTAGGCATGGTAGAGTGCACTAAATTTATCTACTAGTATAGTATGTTAAAAGATATACTCCTATATTGGCACATAGTTCAAGGACATAAAGCAGCTCTCCATCCATCGGTGCTAAGTCTAATCCCATGGAATACTTATAATAATCATACTTTAATAACTTGCAATAAATATAGAGACATAGCATGAGTAGCACTAAAATATTCTTGACCTCAAATTGTGAGCCTAACATCAAACATAAGAATAGATCATCATCAAACATTACCCTTTCATTAATATTGAAAGTGAATGACCCCAAAATGTGCCCAAAAATATGCCTCGAAATGTCCAAAATTTTAAATTTCATATATCTCAAAATTCATTCGTATTTCAAAAATCCGAATTAATATTCTTGTTCAAGGAAACAAAATTTGGTGAAAAGGGTCTAACCCCTACTTAATAAAGAAGGATTAGAAATTATAATTTTTCAAGGTGCGAACTCCAAAGAGGAATCCGCGACCCCTTCGCGATGCGCCATAGTAAAAAAAGTGACCTGCTTTTTTTAACTCGGTCTAAGACTTCTAAGTCTTGGACCTATATTTTTCCAAACGTATTTTTACTTATACTTAGCTAAATTTCACCCTCATATTATCCAAAACATTTTCCAATATTCACCCAAACATTTAGTCATATTTTCACTCCTAAATTCAAGTCCCAAACACTAATCCCAAGCTAAGGTTCTTCTTCATGGTTCGTCTTCAAGCTTCATGTCTGCATCTCTAATCTTCACCAAGTTCATTTCTAAGCTAAGGTATGTAAGTTTCTTTTACCCACGATAACCAAGATCCCTTTTACTCAAATTGCTTGGTTTAAAGTTGATTTACAAATAGTTTTTGATTATTATGAAATTCACTACACATTATGTTAAAGTTACATGAAATTGTGACTGTTATGCTACCTTTTGAGCTTAAAATGTTTGATCTGTTGTAAGACTTGAGAAGAGGAATTGATGTATATTGCTTGAGGGAGTTGCATGGTGTGGATTTATGGTTTTACAATAAATTTTCTTGCATGATTTCGTCTCTATATATCATGGTATAATACTAGCATTACACACCCTCTAAGTTTTTGATAAAATATTCGGATGTGGTTTCTTAAGGAGCTAAAGGTCCAAAGCATGGGATATGATAAAATTGACTATATGATGATGTAATGAGCTTATGTATATGATATATTCTATATAAAATATTTACACCATCCCCGATCTAGGTAACCTAATTAAGGGTGATGGTTGCTATCATCACTAACCTTAATGAGAGGTTTGTAACTCACACACTAGGATGATGGGTGCTATCATCACTACCCTTGATAAGGGGTTTGTACCTCACATACTAGGGTGATGAGTGCTATCACCACTAACTTGATGAGGGGTATGTATTTCACACACTAGGGTGATGGATGCTATCATCACTAACCATTAAAGGGGTTTGTACCTTGCCAATCTAGCTTTGTATATTCTACACATATGATATCCCATATGAGAATGAGTTACTTAAGCATGTTTTACTTATGCATTAATTATCTATGTCATATTGTTATATTATGCTTATTGGCTATTGTTATGCACTATGATTATAATGCCTAATTCTTGTTGCATTGCATTCTACATACTTAGTACATTCAAACGTACTGATGCATACTCTATGCCTACATGAAGTCACCATGCAGGAAGCAGTGCCCAAGTTGATCATCCTCCTCCACGTTTCTAGTCCAATACTACTTAATCTAGTTGGTGAGTCCAAAGTGATCTTAGTCTATGTTGCTCTTATTATTCATTGCAACACTCTTCTTTATTTTCTATTTTAACTATGAGGATGAGCCAGTTACTATTTCTTGGCCCCCGCTCTTGTCTATGTACTAGAGGTGTTTGTTGGACATGTTATGTATCTATGTTAAGAGTCTTCACTTTATTGTTCTTGATATCTATGATATGAGCTTAACTCTTGTCTCTTGATTATGATGTTGTACAAGTTTTTCCCTTAGTACCATTGTCCCTATTCTTACTCTTTTATGTTGTTTGTATTGCTTCCGCGATCAAGGATGTGTAATCATATTCTAGGAGGCTCGCTTGGGGTCCCTTTGGGTTCGCCTTGTGCCATGTCATGTCTAGTCCCCAGGCTTAGGTCGGACAAACTTGGTATCAATGCCCTAGGTTGATATATCCTTGGAGTCCAACACACTGCATCGATTAGAGTCCTATTCTTGGTTGTAAAGCGCGCCATGACTATGAATAGGAGGCTATGAGGTGTTTTAGGAAATGTTTTCCTTCTTTATGTTCTAGGTCATGCTATAAATTGGTGGTATATATTCCCATAACGATTGTTCTTTGCTATGTTAGATCATGCCGAAAACTCGAGGGCGAAGGGCCCATGCTCCTGAGGAGTGATCTACCAATGGTGAGCTCCGGAATGCTCTCACTATGCTTACCTAACTTGTTGCCAACCAAGTCAATCAAGGATCTCAAGACTGTAACACCCCACATCTTACAATACTAGTACTATGCAAATAAAACATGATATGATTTCGTAAAATCAGCGCCCATTTTTAAAAGTTCTTGAATCTCAAATTAGAGGGCGATATATATGTCTAACCCTGAAGAGGGTCGAGTGTAAATAAGTTTTATGTCAAATTTAGGAGATCACGACCCTAAACAAAGTGAGAGAATTGAGGTGCTTGTATGACTTAGGAAGCTAGCAGGTGAGTCACCTCCTTGCTTAGCTTAAATTGCTAGCTAAACGGAGACGCGAACCAATATCGAATTTGTCCAAGTCTGATTATGAATAAAGTTCATGTTAAGGATGTAACTTTAGCCAATATTTTAGCATCATAAATGGACAATATTTTCAGATCAAGAAGGATATCAAAAGGTCCCAAGTACATCACAACCCACTTGACTAATTGGGCCCAAAATAAATGAAGAGGAATTAGGAAAAATGGGCAGCTAAGGCCCATCAGCTTTGAGATCCATTTAGGTCCAAGCATGTGGGACAAGCTACTGCATCACCTGCTTCTTAACATTTACTAACATGTGGTAAAAAGAGCAATAGAAATTTGGCCAAAGAGACCCTTTAAAAGGGAACAAAAATAGCCCCTTAAGTCATTTCACTTGAAATAATTTTTCGGCTTTCCTAAAGAGTCTTGTTTTCTCTTTACTTCACTTTATAAGGCAGCCAATACAGCCCTCTAGGGTTCTTGAAGGAGACTTGAATCTTAAGGGTAAGGTAAGTGGAAATATCCACGTATTTGTTATACTTATCCCATGACAAACAAGAAATATATGCTAGTTATGCTTGCTAAAATTGTTGAAGAGCATGTGTTCCAAATGTTGCTATACATTATTCTTGTTTATTTGGAAGCTTTTCTCTTTTTGGTTGGATTGATTATGAAGGTATTCTATTGTTCTTAATGAATATTGGTTCTATAATGATGTATAAAGGCTTTTGCACCATTTTTACCATCCGCGAAAGTGAGTTCTTGTGTGATATTATAATTGTGCTCGAATAGGAACTGCTGGGCTGATTGATTGAGGACTATGGTCTCATGTCCTCTACCTATTTGAGGACTATTTTTTAACTATTTTAGGACTTGTTTTATGTGTATATATGGTGGGGACTGTTTGGTTAAAGTTGGAACAAGTTTGGAATTGTCGATGTCAAAATGTAGTGAAGGTATGTGACGTTATGCCGCCCATTTGTATGTTCTGTAGATTTGTTATGTGTTGTACCTTGTGAGCTTTTGTAGGACTATTATGGCACTAAAATAATTTGCACATGATATATATATGAGAATGTGTATTAGAAAATATGATTAAGGGCGGAAAGGTTGATAGAATACACTCGGGTTTATAATTATCCGCTTGCTTCCCGTGTTTATTTTGTTATGAGATTTGGTTGCCAAGATTTATTTATTGGCTGCTAATGCTAGTTGTATCACGTACTATGTTGTAGATAAATATTTAGAGGAAGGGAAGGTTATCTCGAGGAAATAGCGAGGTCGTACAGTGAGGTCTGTATGGCTACTTGAGTTCATATTATTTGGGATGAAACATAAATCCCTCCTTGGCACATAAAGGCACTTACCAACTTTGATGCAACTATTAACTACGTATCCACTCTTTCACATTTTCATATTCTCCCATACATAGTCATCTTCAAATTTGCATGCATACGTAGATACCAAATTACGTGGGTTCTTGTTGCTAAATAAAGTTCACGAGTTATTTCATCTCATATGCATTTCATTATTTATGTAACGTACTCTTTTTATTGTCATCTTGTCTTGTATGATTATCTACAT
>JAABOM020013956.1:0-19218 GCA_011800125.2 Solanum clarkiae | reverse complement strand
TATGTAACTCAAAGTATTAACAATCAGTATATTCGATTTGCATTATCTGCTTTTGATTCGCATTCTATCTCTATTACGATCTTTTATGGACTTAATTTCTCAGACTGGTGCGAGCAGATCAAATTTTATCTCAAAGTTCAAAATCTGGATATTGCACTGTACACTGAAAAGTCAACTGCTATTATTGAAACTAGTAATGTTGAAGAAAGATCGTATTATAAGAACTAGGAATGGTCTAAGAACTGGAATGGTCTAACAGATTACGCGTCATGTTAGTATGAATAAATATTGTCGGCAATATTAAGGCTATTTTTCTCAAAATCGAGAATGCAAAAGAACTTCTAAAACTTGTGGAAGAATTTTCCCAAGCTGCAAAGCCTCTTACTAGGAAACTAATGGATATTTTGACCACCATGAAGTTTGATGGTTCAAATCCTGCGTGAACATGCCATTGAAATAACAAGTATAGCTATAAAACATAAATCCTTTAAAATCAAAGTGAAACAAAATTTTCTTGTACAATTCATCAACTCATCTTCTGCGTATGGTCCTTTCCAAATGAGTTACAACGTTATGAAACATAAATGAAATGTGCATGAATTGCACAGAATACTAGTTCAAAAGGAAATAAAGCTCAAAATGAAGAAATTCACTCCATCAAATTTGTAATTCATCAAAGAGCCAGAAGTAAGCATGTTAATGGAAAATAGAGATAACATAGTGTTAATGAGTTCTCATCCAAAGTACATAAGGAGGAACATAAGAATGATAAGTGTCGTTTCTATGAAAAATATATACACTTTCAAAAAAATTGTTTAAAACATAAGGCATGGTTCGAGAAGAAAGATAAGTCTTGTGCTTTTACATGTCTCAAATTAAATTTAGCTAAAATTTCTTATAATACTTGGTGGATTGACTCTGAAATTTTTTTTTACAATATAGACCATAAATAAATTAAAAAAAACTAGTGTCAATGAAGAATAGAGTGAAGGCTCAACTTGAAGCAATTAGGACTTGTCATTTAATCCTCGATACTAGGCATCACTTAGTTTTATTATAAACTTGTTACATAAGTTTTATTATAAACTTGTTACATACCTTCTCTTTTAAGAAGTTTAGTTTCTCTATTAAATAAGAATGGATACTTTATTAATTTGAATAATAGATAACTTAGTTTGTTTAAGCACAATAATTTCATAGGTATTGGTACTTTTTGTAATAGCTTATACAAACTGAATCTTGATAATTTATTATCTGGACCTAAGCTGTATCCTAGGTGTAGCATGACAACTAGGATTTTTGAAAAAAAAATCCTAATCAAGCCACTAATCATGCCAAAAACATTCATAGGTAATGAAATAGTAATCAAATGTGGAAGATCATAATAAGTACTAAAGAAACTAACCATATAGTGAAAAAAAACTAGACAACATAGACCTTTACACATATCCAACATGCCTCTATTATAGTCAATATAGGTGGGATTAAGACATTTCACTAGCTCATCATCAAGGAATGGTATATAACATAGTCTAAAAGTATCTTTAAATGACAAGAAAGTAAAGCTAGAATATAGAAGGTTCATCCTCGAACTTGAGAACTCATCAATAATTTCTAAATTACAAGCCGGATCTAACCATGAAAATGAGGATTGGAATGATCGTTCAACCCTACATTGTAATATAACGCCGATATAGAGTATGTGTCAGTATATTGAATGTATTAAGTATATAGACATAAAATATAATAATAATCATATTGTACAACTGACAAAGTAAGTACATGATAAGATAGATAAGTAAATTTGTAAGTAAACAATTAAAGATTAATGCACTAGTAATTCATAAGTAAAGACATGCAATGTATCATAAAGGATCATACATATGTGGAAAGTAACCATAGCTGGTAATAAGAGCATATGAATTATAATATGGAATCCTAATGTCTATCCATATATCAAAGAAAAGGGAGTCTAATTGCTAAGGCAAGACTCTACCCCACTATGCGAGTGTCATAGATCATAATGCTAAATATGAATCCACTAGCTAGACATATTGGAAACATAATCCTATGATGGCAACGTAGTTACGAGACTAGTAACTTCTACTAAGAACTCCATAGTTCGAGTCCCCGCCTCAAGCCTCATTTGGTGTTAAATCAAATCTCACAGAATACATATCATAATCATACTCATCACAAATTCATAATCTTTTTATAATTTTATAAGTCATAGTTTCAAAACTTATCACATAGGAAAGTTATCGTGAAGCAACTAATACAATTCATAATAATTATATTCATAGAGTAGCTCATTTTCATAAAATTATGTAATGTGGGTGTAGGTTCTTTACCATTGCGAATGATATCTCAGTTAAGAGCATTATTGGGATTTTAAATCACTTGAGGTTTTAGATCACCCTTAAGGTCTTATGTCACCCTCTTTATAAACATACTTGAACACTTATATTTATGTTAGCATGAAATGAGATGAAAATTAATGCAAAAGTATGGGTTCAAAATCAAGAATCTTGAAATCATATGATTTGAGGTAAATTCATGCATAATCATGTGAAATAAGAGTAATTGAATCAAAATTTCGAGAACCTATATGATTTCATAAATCCTAGATACCATGTAAAAGAATTCACTTGTAAATCATATAATTCATGCAATTCAATATAGTTCATGTATAAATAGACTAACAATCATAAGTCAAATCATTATGTATGCAATCGAAATCCAAATCATGAAAGACTTTAAATCACCTACTAGAATTTTGACATAAGAAAGGAGAATTGGTTGGGCTCCATGGATGAAGATACCCATGGATTAAGATCCACATACCTCAGATGAAAACAATTGAAGAAAATTAAATTTACATGATTGAATTTGAAACCCTAGCTTGAAGTCTCCAATGGAAGTCTTGGGAGGATGAACTTGGAGAGAAAAATTTTAAGTTGATACTTAGGTGATAATGAGAGAAATAGATAGGGTTGGGATGATTATTGAGTGGATATAGGGTCAAAAGGACGTAATTTAGGGATTAGGTAGGTAGAAAATAATCAAAAAATCCTTCATTAAATTTCATCAAATCGGAATCATGAGAGGGATCTATAGTTCATATATCCCTCAACAACCCATGGTCTAGGGTCTCTAATATGGAACTATGATACTCCTTCTATGGTGTCACGATCCAAGTCAAGGGCCTAGACATGACACGGCAAATGGAGAACCCGAAAGGACCAATCAATTCTCTTAACATATCGTTACACATCCTTGGTCGCAGAAGCAATTAAATAAAAATTAAAAAAATAAGGGGACACGGGACTAAGGGACATCTTTCATATCATAAAACATCATAGAGTCAAGAGAGTTAAGGCTCATAGCATCATTACATAATTTGTCCAACAACACCTCTAAACATAGAACTTAGCGAGGGCAAGACAAGCAATCGGACTCACCCTCATAGTCAAATCATGCCAAAAGGAAAAAGAGTCTATACATAGCATAAATCAATAGAAGTATGTCCTCGAAGTTGAGGACTCACCAACTTGCTTTGGGAGATATCGCACTAGCCTCGATGAGGTGGAAGATGATCATGTGGGGCTCCAGTTCCTACATGGTAACATCATGTAGGCATAGAATATGGGTTAGTACATTTGAATATACTAAGTATGTAGGATGTAATGCAACAATAGATAGGCAACATAGTCAAAATGCGTAATTAGGCAACAGATGAAAATATAATGATATGGCAATCAAGAATGATACTTGGGGTAAACATGCGTATAAATAAATCATATTACATATGTAGGAATAGACCATCATTATATACCAAGCAACTTAGTACTTGGAATCTAAGGTAGACCATCCCTTAGAAGTGATTGAGGTACCAACCTCTCAATTGGTTGACAGACATGACTACGCTCCACCAGAAGTGATAGAGGTACCAATCTCTCAATTGGTTGATGGGTTACCACCCCAATCCGAAGTGATTGAGGTATCAACCCCTCAATTTGTTGATGTCTTACCACTCCCATCCTAGGCAATTGAGGTATCAACCCCTTAATTGGTTGATGGTTTACCAGCCCCATCCTAGGCGATTGAGTTACCAATCCCTCAACTGGTTGATGGCTTACCACCCCCATCCAAGGCAATTGAGGCATCAACCTTCAATTGGCTATGGTAAACTTAGAATACAATAGACACTTCTCATAGAATCAACACATACATATCACCCTTTCATCATCATAAAGTCACTTAACTCATACGCCAAACATTAGGCCTTCAACAACTCAAGATACATTAACTGGATATTTTATCAAACACTTGGTGGGTGTGCAATGCTAGTGTAAAACCATGCAATTCAAGAGTGAAATCATGCAAGCAAATTCAATGTAAAATCACCCACCAACACTTGGTAATACCCTCATGCAACATACATCAAGACCCTTCATCAAATCTCAAGATAGGTCTATCATTCATAGCTCAAAACATGCTTAAACAGTCACACTTTTACAAAACTCCAACATAGTTCATAGTCAAATTCATAATAGAAGACCCATAAGTAAAATCAACTTAGAAATATGCAATTTAGGTAAAATGGAATCTTGGGCACCATGAGGGAAAGGACCCAATGGTTGGAACTCACATACCTTGACTTCGGAGAATCCTTGATGAAGATTGAAAATGGAGACTTGAAGCTTGAGTGAAATCCTTAAGATCCGGATGAGCTTTGGGACTTGAATTTTGGGTGAAATATTTGTCTCTGTGTTTGAGAGAGTATTGGGGAATGTCTTGTATGATATGAAGGTAAAATATCGCTAAGTATAGGTATTTTCACATATGGGAAGACTTAGGCCCAAGACCCAAAATCCTTAGACCTAAATGAAAAACTGCACAAAAAATGTACAGAGGCGCGCCCTTGGCGCGTCGCGACTTGGGCGCGGAAGCCTATGTGGAAATTGCATTTTGCCATTTCTAAATTTTAATACTGTTGCTTAAAAATCGGAGTTAGACCCATTTTCATCTCAATTTTTTCCCCTTGATCAAGAATATGAGGTCGAATTTTTGATATCACTCACGGATTTTGAGATATATAGAAATTACGATTCCGAGCATTTCTGAGGCACATTTTCGGACACTTTTTGGAGTCGTTCAATATCTCCCCCTTGGGAACATTCGTCCCCGAATGTCAAAGAAATGTACATAAGAAGAGTAATCATGAAGAAGTCAGTCCCAACAAGACTGCAACAATATACTTAAACACTGTTTTCGAAAATCTCAATATAAGTGTTAAAATCACCATGAACTTTGTCAATATAAACATGAATGCATGCAAATGACATAGGGGTTGAAACAAAAGACTTGAAATCACGTAGGGAACTTAGATTTAGTACCTTAGGCTTGAGTAGAATGGAAGAGATAGGGATATCACTTTTGGATGTCCACTTCGGCCTCCCATATAACACTTTCTACTTGTTGATTCCTCCAAAGGACCTTAACGGAAGCAATATCCTTGTTCCTCAACCTCTTCACTTGTGTACCATAGATCTCTACTGGAACCTTTTCATAAGTCAAGTTATCTTCAACAACACCCAAAACATCCAATCGGACAATAGCATTAGGATGAACCACAAATTTCCTCAACATGAATACATGAAACGTCAGATGAACCAAGTCCATTTCACTAGGCAACTCTAACTCATAGGCCACCTTACTAATCCTCCTCAACACCTTATAAGGACCCACAAATCGTGGAATTAATTTAACCTTCTAACCAAAGCGAACCACACCCTTCATGGGTGAAACCTTCAAATAGACTAATCACGAACTTTAAATTTAAGCTCTCTTATCCTCACGTCAGCATAGGACTTTTGACGACTTTGGGCTATTTTTAACCCTTCTCTAATCAATCTTACCTTCTCCATAGACTCCATAACCAAATCCAGTTCCAAAAAAGCCATTTCTTCCACTTCAAACAATCCAAATGGTGATCTACAACGTCTACCATAGAAGGCCTCAAAAGGAGCCATAGCAATGCTAGAATTATAGCTATTATTATAATCAAACTCAATCAATGGAAGGTGATCATCCCAACTACCTTTAAACTCCAAAACACAATCTATAAACACATCCTTAAGAGTTTGGATAGTTCTTTTTAATTGGCCATCTGTTTAAGGGTGAAAGGTCGTACTAAGCTTAACCTTGGTACCAAGACCTCTTTGGAAGGACCTCCAAAAGTGTGAAGTGAATTGAGTTCCATGACTCGATATGATAGACAAGGGCACCCCACACAATCTTACCAACTCATGAATGTTAAATTTAGCACAGTCTTAGGCGCCATAAGTAGTCTTAACCGGTAGAAAATGAGCTGACTTTGTCATCCTATTAACCACAACCCAAATAGAATCAAAACCCCTTCTAATCTTAGTCAACCCAACCACAAAATCCATGTTAATTTCTGCCCACTTCCAAGTAGGAATCTCTATGTCTTGGGTTAGGCCACCTCGCCTTTGGTGTTCGACTTTGACTTGTTGGCAAATATGACGATTGGATACAAATTTGGCAATGTCTTTTTTCATACCTCCCCACCAAAACACATCTCTTAAATCTCTATACATCTTGGTAGAACCGGGGTGAATAGAATTATGAGCCTCATCAAGAATCTTCTCTCTCAAGTCATTAACACAAGACACACAAAACCTACCTTGGTACTGAAAGGCACCATCTCCCCCTTGGGAGGAAATCTCTATGTTGCCATCTCTCACCAAGGCCTTCAATTCTAATAAGGAGGATCAAGATCTTGCTTTATTTTTACCTCATCAATCAAGGAAGATTTTGAGCCATCAACAACCACAATACCACCATTATCCACCTCTTCCACCTAACCCCCAACCTAGCCAACCAATGAACCTCCCTAGTAACCTCTTTGCCCTTATCATCAACATGAGTTAGGCTACCCATAGACACCCTACTCAAAGTATTCGCCACAACATTAGCTTAATCGGGATGATAATGCACACTCATATCATAATCCTTAAGAAGCTCTAACCACCTCATTTGTCTCAAGTTAAGATCTTTTTGAGTGAACATATATTGGAGACTTTTATAATCGGTGAACACATCAACATGCACCTTATACAAATAATTATGCCAAATTTTCAAAGCAAAAACCACGATGGCCAATTCAAGATCATTAGTAGGATAATTCTTTTCATGTACTTTAAGTTACCTAGAAGCATAGGCTATTACCTTACCATTTTGCGTCAACACACAACCCAAACCAATTTGGGAGGCATCACAATGCGCAATAAGCCCTTCCAACCCTTTTGGTAGAGATAAGATAGGAGCGGATAAAAACTTATCCTTCAAGGTTTGGAAACTCTTTTCACACTCATAAGTCCATACAAACTTAGCCTTCCTTTGAGTCAGCTTAGTCATGGGAGAGGAAATAGAAGAGGACTCATTCACAAACCTCCGATAGTAGCCTGGTAAGCACAAGAAGCTTCTAATATTTGATGTGGTCAATGGTCTAGGCCATTTTCTAATCAAATTTTTTAGGATCTACCTTAATACCATCCCCCGACACCACATGATCGAGAAAGGCAACCTCTTTCAACCAAAATTGCACTTCTCATATTTAGCATACAACTTCTCTTCCCTCAATCGTTGTAGCACTACCCTCAAATGAGCCATATGCTCCTCCTCACTATGAGAATAGATCAAAATATCATCAATGAGAACCACCACAAACAAATCAAGGTAGGGCTTAAAGACCCTATTCATAAGATCCATCAAGATAGTCGGTGCATTGGTCAACCCAAAAGACATAACCACAAATTCATAATGCCCATGCCTAGTTCAGAAGGACATCTTGGGAATATCACACCCCTCACCTTCACTTGATAATACCCAGGCCGAAGATTAATCTTAGAGAAGTGACTAGCCAATTAAAGTTGGTCAAACAAATCATCAATCCTTGAGAGAGGGTACTTATTCTAGATGGTAACCCTCTTAAGTTGCCGGTAGTCAATACACATTCTAAGAGACCCATCCTTCTTTTTCACAAATAATACAGGTGCCTCCCAAGGTGATTGGCTAAGCCTGATAAAACCCTTCTCCAAAAATTCCCTCAATTGCTCCTTTAACTCCTTTAACTCCGCCGGGGCCATATGGTAAGGGGGAATAAAAATAGGTTGGGTATTGGAAAGGAGGTCTATACCAAAATCTATTTCCCTTTTGGAAGGAACACCAGCAAAGGTCATTTGGAAAGACATCAAGAAACTAACCACCAGAACCGACTCTATAAGAAGGACTTTAGAGTCAACATCCCTTACCCTCACAATATGATAGAGACACCCGTTAGAGATCAACTTTTAGGCTTTAATACAAGAGATAAACCTACTAACACATCATGACTCTCCCACCACATCATGACTCTCCCACTCAAGGACGGGTTCATTTGGGAATCGAAATTTGACCCTATGAGTTTTACAATCAGTAGAGGCATAATATGCATGCAATCAATCCATCCCAAGAAAGACTTGAAAATAAATCATATCCAACTCAACAAGAACACAAGGAAATATTTTATGCAAGATGCAAACGGGACAATTTCTATAGACCTTTCTAGCAACAATAGATGCACCAATGGGAGTAGACACCTCGTAAGACTCACACAACAATTCAGGCTCAACATAAATTTTTTTTGGCAATATGAGGAGTAACAAAAAAAAGAGTGGCACCTGGGTCTATCCATGCATACATATCAAAATCAAAGAATTTTAATATACCGGTGATGACACGGGCACCTCATCAACCCCTTGCCTTCCATGGAGAGCATAAAATCGATTGTGCCTTGGGCCACCACCTTTTTGGCCTCCTCTACCCAAAGGAACTGTATTAGCACCCTGGCCTTGAGGACAAACATCCTTAACCTTGTTGTGATTCCATGGACAATCAATCATTTTGTGGCCTACTTCTCCACAACCAAAACAAACATTGGTATCCCTCAAGCTTGGGCCACCATGACCTATACCACACTTTGGACACACGAGTCTAGGAATCACACCACTACTCTCTTGGGGCCTTGGGTAGTCATTGGCAAATCTCCTACTAGTGCATGAAAAGACCCTTGGCCTTAGTGAAACCGGACACCCTTGTGTCTTTGGAAATTACCGTTGAAACGGGCCCTCTTGGCCTCATGACCCCTTCTCTTCCTCAATTTCTCCCCCTCCAATTGTTTGGCATAAGTCATCAAGTAGGACAAATCCATGTCATTAATCAAAATGGCTGTGTGGCATTCTTCACTCACCAAATTGGATACACCCATCACAAACTTATTCCTTCTAGACCTCGAGTCTGCAACCAAGTGTGGAGCTTATTTTGAGAATTGGTTGAACTTGAGGGAATACTCCCTCATACTCATAGATCCTTGCTTCAAGTTCATAAACTCCATCATTTTGGCCTCCCTAAGCTCAAGAGAGAAGAATCAGTTAAGGAAAACCACCTTAAACTCCTCCTATAGAACCACATCGTTGTTCCCCTTCTCCTGCTTCCATTAAGTATGCCATATTTGAGCCACCCCATTGAGTTGGTAAGCCACCAAATTTGCCTTCTCTTCCGACCTCACACCCATGATAGCCAATACTTTGTGAACCTCATTAATAAATTCTTGAGGGTCCTCATCCACCTTAGACCCATTGAACTCCACTTAATTTATCCTCATAAAGTCCATCATCTAAGATGCTAGAATAGGAGCATGAGAGGCTTGGTCCCCTTGGTTGGTTTGGTTAGCCACAACTTGAGCTAGCAAAGTGAGAGCATCCCAGAACTCACTATGAGCCGATTGTTCCTTGGGTGTGCATACTCTTCTTCCTCTTGTGTTAGGCATGATCTAGCATAGCAATGAACAATTGTTAGGCGGGAAAACCTTTCCTTAACTTCTTTAGCATGACATAGAGTAAGAAGAAGGGAAACATCTCCTAAAACGTCTCATAGCTTCTTACTCATAGTTACGGTGCACAAAACAACCATGAATAAGACTCCAATCAATGCAGTATGTTAGATGTCGAGGACCATTAACAACTTAATGCTCTGATACCAAGTTTGTCATGACCCAAGCCAAAGGCCTAGATGTGACATGACGAATGAGGAACCCGAAGGGACCACAAATCAAGCCTCTTAATATATCGTTACACATCTTGGGTTACTGAGGCAATTAAATAAAAATAAAGGAGTAGGAATAAGGGGACACGGGTCTAAGATACATCTTTCATATCATAAACATCATAAAATCAAGAGAGTCAAGGCTCATAGCATCATTACATAACTTATCCAACAACACCTCTAAACATAGAACTTAGCGGGGGCCAAGACAACCAACAGAGCTCACCCTCATAGTCAAAGCATGCCATAAAGGACAGAGAGTCTATACATGGCATAAATCAAGAGAAGTATGTCCTCGAAGTTGAGGATTCACCAACTTGCTTTGAGAGATATCACACTAGCCATGTAGATGAGGAGGATGATCTAGTGGGGCTCCCGTTCCTATATGGTAACATCATGTAGGCATAGAGTATGTGTTAGTACATTTGAATGTACTAAGTATGTATGATGCAGTTTAATAATAGATAGGAAACATAGTTAAAATGCGTAATAAGGCAATAGATGAACATATAAAAATATGGCATGCATGAATGATACTTGAGGTAAACATGCTTATAGATAAATCATATTACATATGTAGGAATAGACCATCATCATAGATCAAGCAACTTAGTACTTGGAATCTAAGTTAGACCACCCCTTAGAAGTGATTGATGTACCAATACCTCAATTGGTTGATAGACATGACCACAGTCCGCCGGAAGTGAATAGTATAAAGAGTTCAACATAAAAAAAATAATAAAAGGCAAGAATAATATAGATGGCGTCCTCGGACTTGAGCACTCACCAAAGCTTATCTCCAAAGCACCGAACTAGCCACATGGAGGATGATCAAGAGGTATTCAGGTTCCTACATGGTAACATTGTGTAAGCATAGAGTATGCATTAGTATGTTTGACTGTACTATGTATATTCAATGCAATGCAACAAGACATAGCCAACATTGTAAAAATGCATAATCATAGCAGTGGATAAGTATAACAACAATATGGCATGCATGATCAATGCTTGAAGTAAAACATGCTTGTAAATCATATGCTTGTATAGAACATAACAAATGTGTAAGAAGGGACTATAATCATAGAACAAGCAAAATATCTCTTTGAATCCAAGGCATGTCACCCCCTTGGAAGGTGAGTGAGGTATCTACCCCTCAACATGATAGTATGGGTATGTCACCCCCGATAAGGTGGTCAAGGTACATACCCGTCAGTAAGATAGTACAAGCATGTGACCCCCCAATAAGGTGGTCAAGGTATCTAGCCCTCAACAAGGTTGTACGGCCATGTCACCCCCCGACAAGGTGGTTGAGGAATGTTATTCCCTCAACAAGGTGATTGGGCATATAACCCCAGCAAGGTGTGGTCAACTAGCAATACTATAGCTGTTTTTCATAAATTTAATACATACATACAATCCTTTAATCATCATAAAGTCACTTGACTTGTAAACCATGTAATAGACCATCAATAACTTAAGAATCCTTGAAAAAATATTTTATCAAACACTTGGTGGGCATGCAATCTTAGTTCTAAATCATGCAATTTGAGAGTGAAATAATATGAGAAATCTCAATGTAAATCAACCCACCAACACTTAGTAAAACCCTCATGTAATATAGTTTGAAATCCCTCATCCAATCTCATAATAGATCATAGTTTATAGCTCAAAACATGCATAGTCACAATAAACAAACCATTTCATAGTATAAGCTTGAAATAGGTAGACATGTGTTTCCAATCAACATTTCATAAAAACCCAAAATAATTTATAATCATAATCCATAATAAGTAATACCCATAAATAATACGACTTGAAAACATGTTATTTTCATAAAAAGGCAGGTTGGGCACCATGGGCGGGAGGACCCAATGGTTGAATCCCGCATACCTTATTGAGGATTCCTTGATGTAGTATTGAAGTAGACTTGAAACTTGGATTGATTTCTTGAGTTCTAGAATTAAGCTTGAAACACTTGAATTTGGATGAAATACTTGGTTAAGTCTTGGAGAGTTTTTTTGATTGATATAGAGTTGAAAAATGGCTAAATATTGGTCTTTTTACACATTAGTGGGCATGGAGCCAAGACCCCAATTCCTTAGGGATGAAATAAAAAATTAAGTAAGTGCGATCACACCTCCGTGATAGGTCCGCATCGCGAAGGCATCGTCCGATGCCCACTAGAAATCATAATTTTGCCAAAAATAATTTTTCACTATGGGTCTTCTAAAATCAGTGTTATACCCATCTCCCACTAAATGTTTCCCCGCTGATTAAGAATATGAAGTTGGATTTTCAATATCACGCATGAATTTTGAGATATATGAAAATTATGATTATGGGCATTTTCGAGACACATTTTCGGGGCTTTTCATGATTCAAGCTAGGAAAACTATGAATTATTGTGAAGTTTTTATGTGAAATTCATGATACCTAAGATGGGGATTTACTATGATATTGGTGGGATGCTTTGAAAGTTTTCTGAATGCATTGATCTTACTATCTCATGATCCATACACTTGGATTTGCATGATTTAAAGCATGTGTCCATATGTGCCCACTAAGTGTTTCATAAAATGACATGATAATAATTCCTAAGCCATTGATGGGCCATTGAAAGCTTTTACATGTCAAGTGATTTCAAGATGTTGTGGGCTTTCAAGCATGTATTAAGTTCATGAAAATATCTATAATTTAACAAGTTAGAACTTAAGCCTTATTTTATGATTTTTACCTATTGTGAGCCATTCATGTTAAAGCAAGGGTCCATATATGATCATTCACTCTCGTTCAAGTTAGGCTCATGAATAGAGGTAAATCATGTTTCGAGAGCTACTCATGTCATGTCTCCACGTTTCTTATAAGTTATACAAGTTATAAGTATTTCAAGTATTACGTGGGAGTCGATTAAGCACTGATTGAGGCTTAAGATGGGGGCTCAACTCAAGGGGTCCTTATATAAAGTCTTTTGTCTCTAAACTATATGCCACCATAGGATGATTCATTATACTCTTGCTATACCAGTGGATCCATCTAGTCATGTTATCATTTTTGGTTTGCCTTGGGAAGTAGATCATACCTAACCTGGGGTGTCATGCCCGTCCACCTGACCGAGGGGTGTCCTGGCTTAGATTCCAAGTTGTAGCTACTTAGCCTATGCCGGTTAAAGTTTCCTCCGACATGTATGTATGGTATATGTTTTATGCAAGATAAATGTTTCACAAGCATCTCTACTTCAAGAATTAATCATACATGACATATTGAGATTATTTATATTATCTATATCTTATGCATTTTAATTGTATTGACGTATATCCTTATTGCATTGCATCCTGCGTACTTAGTATATTCAAATGTACTAACACATACTTTATTCGTACATGATATCATCATGTGAGGACCGAAGCTCCATTCGATCCTCCTCCTCCTCCACGTGTCTAGTTTGGTTCTACAAAGAAAAGCATTGGTGAGTCCTCCAGTCCAAGGACACTATCTACATGTCATGACCCAAGACTAGGGCCTAGACGTGATTGTGAATGGGGAACCCAAAGGGACGCCAATCAAGACTCTTAATGTATCATTACACATCCTTGACCGTGGAAGTAATTAAACAACAATAAGAGAATAAAAATAAGGGAAAACGAATGAAGGGAAGTCTTTCATAACACAAACCATCAAAAGAGTCAATGCTCAAGCATGATACGTAACTTATCCAACAACACCTCTAAACTTAGAATTGAGCGGGGGCCAAGATGACTTTCTGGGCTCACTCTCATAGTTAAAAGCATATGAATAGATAAAGAGAGTCTTTACATAACAAAAGAACAAGAGATATCATCCCTAGAGTTGAAGACTCACCAAACATGCTTTGAGAAGATAGCACTAGCCACGGGGAGGATGAGGATCATCATGAGGAGCTCTGGTTCCTGCATGATAACATCATGTATGTATAGAGTATGTGTGTTAGTATGTTTGAGTGTACTAAGTATGTAGGATGCAATGCAACAAGAGATAGGCAATATAGGCAAAATGCACCATCACAAGCAATGGATAGTATAATAGCAATATGACATGTATGAATGATGCTTGGAGTAAAATATTCTTATATATAAGATATTACATATGTAGGAAGAGACCAACATTATGATGGATTATCACACCCTACCATCTATGGTGATTGAGGTATCAACCTCTCAATTGGTTGATGGTTTGTCTCACCCTACCATCCATGGTGATTGAGGTATCAAGCCCTCAATTGGTTGAGGTTGTCTCACCCTACCATCCATGGTGATTAAGGCATCCCTCCTCAACTGTGCATGGTCAACTTACAATACTATTAGTACTTTTCATGAAACAACTAATGTAATCATTCCTTTCATTTTCATAAAGTCATTCGAGTCATAGGTCATACAATAGATCATCAATAGCTCAAGAATCCAAAATTGGACATTTTATCAAATACTTGGCAGGTGTGTAATGCTAGTATAAAACCATGCAATTCAAGAGTGTAATCATGCAAGAAAACTTGAAGTAAAACAACCCATCAACCCTTGGTAATACCCTCCTGCAATATACATCAAAATCCTTCATCAAACCTCAAGATAGATCATAGATTCATAGCTCAAAACATTCTTAAACAATCACAATTTTATGAAACCCCAATTATTTCATAGTCAAATTTATAATAAGTAAGACCCATAAGTTAATCAACTGAGAAACATGCAATTTAAGTAAAAAGGAGGATTGGGCACCATGGGTGAAAAGACCCAATGGTTGAACCTCACATACCATAACTTTAGAGATTTTCTTGAAGAAGATATGAATGGAGACTTGAAGTTTGAATGAAATCCTTAGATTTGGAATGAGATTTGACACTTAAAATTTGAGTGAAATATTAGTCTTAAGTGTTTGAGAGAGTATTAGGGAATTTCTAGTATGATATGATGTTGAAATATGGCTAAGTATAGGTATATTTATGCATGGGAAGGCTCAGACTCAAGATTCCAAAGCCTTGGACCGAGATAAAAAACTAACATGAAATAACACTAGCCCGCAATAGTTGCATGTCGCGTGAACATCGCAGATCATCACTGGAATTCCAAATTTTTGGAATTTCAACTTTTGATACAATTGCTCTAAAATTGGAGTTAAACCAATTTTTCATTCAGTCTTGCCCACCAAAAAAGAATGTGAAATCAGATTTTTGATATAACACATGGATTTTGAGATATATGAAAATTATGATTATGGGCACCTCCGAGGCATATTTTTGGGCATTATTTGGGGTCGTTTCACTACATTACTCTTGCTATTTGGAGACGTCATTATGCTGAATAGTTTTTCTTATGAGGGTGATCCTGGAAAGTGTCTTGTACCTCACTCTATTCTAGATGTAGAAGTGTGGTTGGATATTATGTATTCATGTTATCGAGCTTGACCTTGTCTTATTCTTCTATGTTATGAAGGATATTCCCTTAGTCTCGATTTCTCTTTTTTATTTTCAAATCTTTTTTATGCTCATTTTACTTCCACAACTAAGGATGTGTGCATGTTACGATAAAGAGGCTTGTTTGCATTGTCTTCAGACTTCTCATTTGCCGTGTCAAGAAATCATAACCGAACATTCTATAAAACACTTGGTGGGTGTGCAATACTAGTCTAAAACCATGCAATTGAAGAGTGAAATGATGCAAGAAATGTTGAACTAAATCATCCCACTAATACTTGGTAACACCATCATATAATATACAGAAAAATCCTTCATCAAATCTCAATATAGATACATCATTCATAGCTCAAAACATGCATAAATAGTCATACTATTACAAAACCCCAACATAGTTCATAGTCAAATTCATAATAGGAAACCCATATGTAAAATAAACTTAGAAAAATGTATTTTAGGTAAAAAGGAAGCTTGGGCACCATGGGTGAAAGGACCTAATGGTTGAGACCCACATATCTTAGCTTTGGGGAATTCTTGATGAAGATTGGAAAAGGATACTTGAAGCTTGAATGAAAACCTTAAGGTTTGGATTGAGTTTTGGGACTTGAATTTGGGGTGAAATATTTATCTAAGTGTTTGAGAGAGTATTTGGGAATATTTTGAATGATATGGAGGTAAAATATGGCTAAGTATAGGTATTTTTACACATGGGAAGACTTGGGCCCTAGACCCAAAAGCCTTGGACCGAGATAAAAATCACAGGCAACAAAATACACAGGTCCACGTCTGGTCCATGACACGGACCTGTTGTGGAGGGAAAATGTACAAAGGTCCACGACAGTTGCACATTGCTGCTCCATCCCAGATTGATTCTGGAAATTATAGTTTCGAGAAAATGAAATTGCCGTTTGTTTGATCTATAATCGGGGTTAGACCCATTTTTCACTCAATTTGACCCCCTGATCAAGAATATGAATCCAGATTTTCGATATGACACACGGATTTTGAGATATTGGAAATTATAATTCTGGGCACTTTCGAGGCAAATTTTCAGGCGCTTTTTGGGGTCATTTCAATATCTGGGAACATTCGTTCCCGAATGTCAAATGAAGGTATATGAGAGACATAAACATGAAAATTTCAGCCCACATAAGGATGCAACAATGTACCTAAACATTATTTCAAAATTCTCAACATAAGTGTAAAATCATCATGAACTTGTCAATTTAATCATGAATGTATGCAATGATATGAGGGCTGATTTTAAGATTAGAATTAGATAAGGGACTTTAATTAATACCTTAGGCTTGAATGGTGTGGAAAAGTTAAGGATCTCAATTTTGCATGTCCGCTTGGGCCTCCCAGGTGGTATTTTCAACATGTTGATTCCTCCAAAGAACCTTAATGGAAGCCACATCCTTGTTCCTCAACCTCTTCACTTGCCATATCCAAAATTTGAACTAGAACCTCTTCATGGGTCAAGTTTTCTTCAACAACACCCATAACATCAAGAGTTACAATAGCATTAGGGTCTCCCAACATTTCCTCAACACGGATACATGAAAGACCGAATGAACCAAATTCATTTCACTAGGCAATTCAAACTCATAAGCTACCTTGCCAGTCCTCCTCATCGCCCTATAAGGACACACATATCTTGCGCACAACTTGCCCTTCTTTCCAAAATGAACTACACCCTTCATAGGTGACACCTTCAAATAGACCCAATCACCAATTTTGAACTCAAGATCCCTTCTCCTCTCATTGACATAGGATTTTTTGTGACTTTAGGCTGTCTTCAACCTTTCTCTATTCATCCTAACCTTATCAAGAGCCTCCATAACCAGATCTGGGCCCAACAAAGCCATCTCTCTAACCTCAAACCACCCAACTGGTGATCTACAATGTCTACCATAAAGAGCCTCAAAAGGGGCCATACCGATGCTAGAATGATAGCTATTGTTACAGGCAAATTCAATAAATGGAAGATGATCATACCAACGACCCTTAAGCTACAATATACATGCCCTAAGCATATCCTCAAGTGTTTGGATAGTTCTTTCGGCTTGGTCATCCATTTGAGGGTGAAAAACCATACTAAGTTTAACTCTTGTACCAAGGCCCCTTTGAAAGGACCTCAAAAATTATGAAGTAAATTGAGCACCACGATCTGATATTATAGACAAAGCAACCCCATGCAACATCACCAAGTCATGAGTGTACAACCTAGCATAATCGTCAGCTCCATATATGGTCTTAACGGGAAGAAATTGAGCCGATTTCGTCATCCTATCAAGAACAACCCAAATGGAATCAAAAGCCTTTATAGACGTTGGAAACCCAACCACAAAATCCATATTATTCTCCTCCCACTTCCAAGTGAGAATCTCTATGTCTTGGGCTAGGCCACCCAGTCTTTGGTGCTCGGCTTTGACTTGTTGACAACTATGACAACCGGAAATAAATTTGGCAATGTCCCTCTTCATGCCTCCCTACCAATACTCATCCCTCAAATCTCTATACATTTTAGTAGAACTGGGGTGAATAGAATAGGAAGAATAATGAGCCTCATCAAGAATCTTTTCTCTTAAGCTGTCAACACAAGGCACACACAACATACCTTGGTATTTAAGAGTACCATCTTCCCTTAGGAGAAAACCACCGCCTTGCATCTTTCACCAATGCCTTCAATTCCAACAAAGTGGGGTCAAGATCATGCTTCGCTTTCATCTCCTCTACTAATGAAGATTTAGAACCATCAACAATGAAACCACCATTATCCACCTCTTCTAACCTAACTCCCAATCTAGCCAACCTATGAACCTCCTTAGCCACCCGTTTTTCCACCATCATCAAAATGTGTAGGCTACACATGGATACCCTACTTAAAGCATCGGCCACTATATTAGCCTTTCCAGGATGATAATGTACACTCATATCATAGTCCTTAAGAAGTTCTAACCACCTTTTATATCTCAAGTTGAGATCTTTTTGTGTGAATACATATTGGAGACTCTTATGATCGCCGAACATATCAACATGCACCCCATACAAATAATAATCCACATCTTTAATGTAAATACCACGGCGGCTAGTTCAAGATCATAAGTAAGATAATTTTTTTCATGCACTTTGAGTTGTCTAGAACCACAGACTATCACCTTACTATTTTGCATCAACACACATCCCAAACCAATACTAAAAGCATATAAATATACAACAAACCCCTCTAGCCCTTCCAATAGTGATAATATAGGAGCGGATACAAGCTTATCCTTTAATGTTTGCAAAATCTTTTCACACTCATTGGACCACAGAAATTTGGCTTTCCTTTGATTCAACTTGGTCATAGGAGAAGTAATAAAATAGAACACATTCACAAACCTCCAATAGTAACCCGCTAAGCCCAAGAAGCTCCTAATATCTGACGGAGTCAATGGTCTATGCCAAGTTCAAAGAAAGTAAACAGTAATAACAAGCCAAAAGGAAATATATATGACTCGGCCATTGGGGCTACATTGTCTAAAGTATAAGACATGACCACACTTTAATTTACATAATCTATAAAGACTCTAGATAAGGAAAAGTATTGGATAAGGTTC
>JAABOM020013945.1:0-19218 GCA_011800125.2 Solanum clarkiae | reverse complement strand
CATATGCTGTACAAAAAAATACACTTTACCAATTAATAAAAATTCTTCTCCAAAATCCCTAACTTCTTCACAGCCCTGAGGGCTCGTTCACTTTTAATCAAGGAGACCCAAAATTATTTGTAAGCAATCTCATGGGTTTCTAGTTTACTTTAAATTCGGAGTTTTTAAGATTATGAATCCCAAAATTCTAATTATGCATGGATAGTGTTAATTTGATGATTTTCATATGATTTAAACTATTACATGAGGATTTTCTTTGGGGTTTATGGAATTTCAAGTATGCATGTCCCCTTTAAGACTTCTAGATGCATGGGTAATTACACTATGAATTTAATTATATTTTCGATTGAATTTCATATTATATTGTCGATTTTAAATTGAATCCTAATTACCCATGTCATTCTCTCATCGTCCATAGCATATGAATTCATGTACATGGATTATTCTGAGAAATTAGATTATGGGTTAATCCCAATTATGTTCTATGATATGAATTTTGATAAAATGTTGGTTATGACAATATTATGATAACATATTTGTCTTTGATTTTGGCTCTTTGACCATTTTGGGTACTTGCACCATTTTGTATATGAATGGGCATTCCTATGCATGAGTGTATAGAATATGAAATTATGTTTTGGCCTTTAAGCCTAAGAATGCATTGAAATAGTTTCGAAAATGATTTACGTCGTTCGAAAGTATGTATGTATATATATATATATATATATATATATATATATATATATATATGTATGTATGTATGTATGTATGTATGTATGTATGTATACGTACATTTATTCTTGTGGGATGACGACTTAGCATCGATGGATTGCGGGCATTAGGGCTATCCCCAAGGGCCCTCTCCCTTTCCTTGAACTATGTGCCTAGCATAGGTTTTCGATTCGAAGAGGGAGTTGTTCTGTAAGTAGAAGAAATAATTTGATTTGTGATTGTGTGAAAATCCTATCCGAAGAGGGAGTTGTCTCGTAAGGAAGGTTACTTCATACGAACAACCCATAAGGTGAAGTATGGTCTACCCTTGGCAAGTAGATCACCTCTTTACCGATGAGGGAATTTTATCGGGATTCTAAGTAATAGCCGCTTGGTCTTACATATATCGGTTAAGTCACATCCCCAATATATATATATATACACGAGTGTATCATTTGCATTCCATGCATCATAACTTTCATAGCATCTTGTTATATTACATTCTTTGATATTCAACTCTTTCGATATTATGTGCCTTGTCATTTAACGTTGATATGCAGGTTTTGGTAAGTTACATGCATCGCACCCGCATACTTAGTACATTCAAACATACTAACGCATAGTCTTACCTACATGATTTTACCCTGTAGGGATCGAGGACTTTGACCATCCATCATTCGACGTTTAGCTTGGATTCAGGATTGACTTGTAGTGGTGAGTCCTGTCTTTCAAGGACGCACCACCATCTATCTACCTATGTTACTTACTTCTCCTTATATATTGAGGGTGAGCCCGGGGTATGTCGTGTCCCCCGACCCATCTATGTAGAGGCATTGTTGGACATCTTGTAAACCTCTTCACGTTATATGTTATGTATATGGTTAACTTTAAGTACCGATGTGCGACTTGTTCTCATGTTGATGGAAAGATCCTAAGACCCGAATTGCCCCCATAGCATGAGTCCTACTTTCCTATCCCTTAGAACTATGTGTTGATTGTTGACTATGCTTTCGAACCGATAATGTGAGTTTTGGTATCTTGAGGCTTGTTTGGGGACTCTCCGATACCCATACGCTGTGTCATATCTAGGCCCTAGGTTCAGGTCGTGACATCTCATTAGTTGTTTCTCTGTTTCTCCAGAATTCTATAGTTGATGTTATTGATAAGACATGGAGAGAATAACTTGTTTATTATTAAAAATAACAATGATATAAATACATGAAGAGGACAAGCTAACTAAGTTAACTAAACAAACTAACAATGGTAACTAAATATTCAAATCCCTAAAAATCAGTTATATTATCTATCAAATCTCTATACTATCTATGTACATTATTATACAGATTTTGTAACACTCCCTCTTAAACTGGAGCATAGATATTGATCATGCCTAGCTTGTTATAAAGATAGTCAACTCGAGCTCCATGCAATGCTTTTGTAAATAAATCAGCTAGTTGTTCTCTTGTCTTCACGTAGCCAGTGCAAATCAAGTTCTCCTGAATCTTCTCACGAATAAAATGACAATCAACCTCAATATGTTTGGTTCTTTCATGATACACCAGATTTGAGGCAATACGAAGAGCAGCTTGATTATCACATCAAAGTTTTGCTGGGTTATGATGCTTCATCCTAATTTCAGATAAAAGATGATGTATCCATATAATCTCACATGTAGACTATGGCATAGCTCTATACTCAGATTCTACATTGGATCGTGATACAACACCCTGCTTCTTACTCCTCCATGATATTAGGTTTCCTCCAACAAAAATACAATTACTTGTAGTAAATCTTCTGTCAATTTTGGAACCAGCCCAATCAGCATCTACAAAACACTCCACACGAGTATGGTCGTGATTTCTATATAATATGCCTAGTCCAGGAGCTCCTTTCAAGTAACATAGGATTTGTTCCAAAGCTTCCCAATGTTTGACTGTAGGTGCAGAGACTGTAGGTGCAGACATGAATTGGCTAGCAACAAGTAAAAGCAATATCTGGAGAGTCACAGTAAGGTAGTTTAACTACCCAACCAACCTTCTATTTTTCTCCAGATCATCAAATGGATCACTATCATCTTTAATAAGATGTACATTGGGAACTATTGGAGTACTACAGGGTTTGGCTGCTAACTTTCTGGTATATGCCAGTAGGTCAAGAATATACTTTCTCTGACATGAAAATGCCCTTCCTACTTCTAGATACTTCTACTCCCAAGAAGTATTTCAGTTGTCCTAAATCCTTTGTATGAAACTTAGTATGTAAGAAAGACTTGAGAGAAGAGATTCCTACAAAATCACACCCTGTGATGACAATGTCATCGACATATACAACAAGGAGAATAGTTCCAGACGTAGATTGTCTATAGAAGACTGAATGATCACATTTGCTCTTCTTCAATACAAAATCTTGAACTACCTCACTGAATTTTCCAAACCAAGCTTAAGGGATCTGTTTCAAGCTATACAAGGATTTCTTCAAGCAATAAACCTTTCCATACTCCCCCTTAGCAACGAAACTAGGTGGTTGCCCATATAAATCTCTTCGTAGAGATCACCATGAAGGAATGCATTTTTAATATCCAACTGATGCAGTGGCCAATTCTTAGAAGCAGCTAGAGAAATGAACAAGCGACAGAAGTGAGTTTGGAAATGGGAGAGGGTGTCTGAATAATCCACCCCATAAGTCTGAGCATATCCTTTAGCCACAAGTCTAGCCTTAAGTCTTTCCACAGAGCCATCTGGAATAACTTTGACTGTGAAGACCCACTTGCTTCCTACTGCTTTCTTTCCACTAGGTAAATCCACCAAATCCCAAGTGTGGTTTTCGTCTAAAGCATGTATCTCGTCAAAGCATTGCTTCACACTATCCAGAATGATTCAAAGCCTCCTTAACAGTTTTGGTATGGAAGTAGAGTCTAGGGATGCAATCAAAGAACTAGATGCAGGAGATAACTGATCATAGGAAACAAAATTACCAATAGAGTATGTGGATTTGCAAGTGTGTGTACATTTGCGAATAGCAATAGGAAGGTCAAGATCATCTGGAAGATCACTTGGAATAGGATCTGATCATGAAGGAACTGGTGTTAAAGAGGTATCATTAGCATCTCGCCTCCTAGAATAAACCTGAACAACCGGTGGTCTTGCTAGAGTAGATGGAACTAGTGTTGATTGGTGCTCAACTAAAGAACTAGGCGGTGTATGTGAAACATCATCTGATGATTCTAGTGTGGCCCTAGTAACCTGGTACACTAGCCACTCATCTTCCTTCCCCTGACTCGTAGAAATAGGAGGTGCATAGAAGAATGGTGTAGCCTCTGCAAAGGCTATATCAGTTGACACCAAATATTTTCCTAGTTCAGTAGAGTAACAACGATATATCCTTTCTGAGGGCGAGAATATCCCAAGAAAACACACTTCAAGGCCTTGGGATCCAACTTGGTAACAGGTAGTCGAACATCTCAAACATAACAAGTGTTTCCAAACACCGTAGGTTCCACTGGAAATAGTGTCTTAGTTAGAAAAAGAACACTATAGGGCACATTACCAACAAGCACAGTAGATGACATGTGATGATCAGAAAACAAGTTGTAGAAACTGCATCTGCCCAAAACTGTTTAGGAACTTTCATTTGGAATAAAAGTGCTCGAGCTGTCTCAAGTAGATATCTATTCTTTCTTTCGACTACTCCATTTTGAGAAGGTGTATCAACCCACGAAGACTGATAAAGAATACCATGTTGTCTCATATATGACTGCATTAGCATTGTCACTTCTTAAAATATGCACATAAGCATTGAACTAAGTTTTAGTTTCAGTATAGAAGGCACAAAAATGAGTGAATACTTCAGAACGACTCTTCATAAAATAAATCCAAGTCTTTCGAGAGAAATCATCTACAAAAAAGATGAAATACTTGTGTCTGGTTTTGGAGATGATTGGACATGGTCCCCGAACATCAAAGTGAACTAATTCAAAAGCTGACTCACTCGCTTATTGATTCTTAGACTTGATGAGTTACGATGATGTTTTGCAAATCGACATGACTCACATTCCAATGTAGACATATTCTGAAACTGAGGATATAACTTTTTTAATACAGGTAAAGAAGGATGGCCTAATCGGTAATGTGCTTGAAATGGAGAAACAACACTAGAGCAGGCAATTAATCGAGGTTCCCATTCATCAAGGACATAGAGATTGTCAGATACATGTCCTTTACCAACAACCTAATTTGTCTTAAGATCACGAAACAGACAACAGTCGGGAAAGAACTAAATGTAACAATTAAGATCTCTGGTCACGTTGCTAACAGAAATCAAATTAAAGGCCAACTTTGGCAAACTCAATATAGATGAAAGGGTAATAGAGGATGTTGGTTTCACAGTTTAGGATCCAACAGTGCTATAAGTTGATCCATCAGTTATAGTAACAGGAGAGGGCGCTTTGTGTGATTGAAAGCTAGAAAACATATTAGGATTACCTGTCATGTGATTCGTTGCACTTGAATCAATCACCCATTTATTTGAAGACATCATAAGGCATGTCTTATCTGACTCCATAAAACCATTAACAGTAATGGGTTCCTTTAATGATTTTTGATGAGAGGTTTTAGCAAATTCTTTTGCTGAAACCATATTCTCAAACTCACAAATAAAGCAATTCAAAGAAAATCAAAATATCCCAAAATAGTGTTCAGATGGCTGGAATACCCAGTAGTTCACAAAGTAACAAGAAACTAAAAGATGAATAGCCAAAGGTTCTGGATAGTGAACTAATTAAGCTTCAGAAAGGGGATCTGAACCAGCAACATCGAAAATTGGAGAATTTCAAAATAATGAAGTCGTCGAAAAGCCAGGCCACGGTGGAATCTGAATTCCATTGATCGAAAAAAAACTGGTAGAGATTGGCTCAAAATATCCAGAAACTCCATTAATTTCTAAAAAGAAACTGACTGGAAAGAGATTGTATTATGAACAACCAACCTAGAAAGAGAGAACTTGACCTCTGAGATAGAAACTGATCCTAAAGCTGTGAGGGAGATAACTCACCTCAAAAAGGCAGTTAATGGCTCTGATACCATGTTATTGATAAGACATGGAAAGAATAACTTGTTTATTATTCAAAGAGAACAATTATATAAATACCTGGAGAGGACAAGCTAACTAAGCTAACTAAATAAACTAACTATGGTAACTAAATATTCAAATCCCTAACAAGCAGTTGTATTATTTATCAAATCTCTATACTATCTATGTACATTATTATACAAATTTTGTAACAGAAAGCAATCAAGATTGGAAGGGTGAGATCAAAATGACAAAGAGGAGATGAAAGATTTAACAGCTCACGAGAATAAACAGAGAAGTCCTCCCAAAAAAGAAAATATGGAAGAGAAGTACTCGAATTTCATTTTTGTGCAATTGACATAGGTTCACCAACATAACCTGCTTGAAGCATCTATAATGCATCTTTTTGACATGAGCTAAAAGGTCTTACATTGAAAATTCATTAATTACTTCCTATGCTGAATCGTTTATATAGTTGATACACACAATTTGATCCAATCCATTTCAATAAACAAGATGTGGCTAAGAGGTAAAAAGTGCAATACCAAGTATTTTCCAAAAGAAAAGCAGCATACTTAACTACAAATTATGTACCAGGGAGTATGACAAAAACAAAAGTCTGGAAGAAAAAACAAAATGAATTTGCCATCACTTAGGCATTGACCATTCACCATCACGCCCTATATAAACATAAGCAAAAGAACTGCTATTTTGTTAACAAAAATAAGATACAAAAAGAATATAATCTTCAAGGGGAAAATGCATAAGTTACTCCCTAACTCAAGTCTTCTTATTTTTGACAAAGTGAGGAATGAGACCGTCCGGGAGAAGTTTGAGGTGGCTCCAGTGGCTGAGAAGATGAGGGAAGCTCGTCTGTGATGGTTTGGACATGTGCAGAGAAGGAATACTGATGTCCCGGTTAGGAGATGTGAGAGACTGGTGGTGGCAGCTATCCGGAGAGGTAGAGGTAGACCGAAGAAGTATTGGGGGGAGGTGATTAGACATAATATGGCGGAACTTGATCTTACTGAGGACATGACCCTAGATAGGAAGACGTGGCGGTCGTGTATTAGAATAGCGGGATGATCATTAGGTTTAGGTGATGCTTGGTTTGGGGTTTTGGTAGGGTAGTGCGACAGGGTTCTCTTCTGTTCGAAGTATATATTGTATTTATTTATTTATTTATTTTTCTCTCTGATGTATGGGTAACAGCCTCTCTACTGTTAACGGTAAAGTCTGCGTACATCACTCCCTCCCCAGACCCCGCTGGTGGGATGCAACTGGGTCTGTTGTTGTTATTGTTGTTATTGCTTCACACCAGCTGTTTATTCACTTTCTATTCAGTGGTTATTCTCCTTTTATTCTTATGCTATACACTTACTCTCTTTTTGGTCATATCTAGGTATTCTGCTTATGGGTTTTGAGATGAGGGTTTTAGGAAATAGCCTCTCTACCTCATTGAGGTAGTGGTAAGGTCTGCGTACAATCTACCCTCCCCAGACCCCACTTGTGGGATTTCACTGGGTATGTTGTTGTTGTTGTTGTAAAAGTATTTCCATTCATAAACCGTATACAAGGGGTATACCAAAAGGTAAAGAATCTACAAAATGACACGATTTTCTACAAACTCCACCCAATATTCAATAAAACAAGTGACTTTATGTTTGAACCAAAAGAAAATAAGGGGGCCGGAAACTACTCCTTAGCAAAGCAAAACTTGACTCCACTCCCTCAGAAGCTCTCTTCTCTCCTTCCATACAACCCACATCAATGCAAGAGGAACCACATTCCACGCCCTACATCTTCTCCCCATTCTCTCACTCTCCCAAAATAACATCAAATCTTTCAAGTTTTTTGGAATCGCTCAAAAAATTTTAAACCATAGTGACACTAGCCGCAATATAGGTTGCAATGTAGAAGAAGATGATCCACCTCTTAGCCCGTCTCGTTGCACCTGAAACACCAGCTGACACAAAGAACCTTCCTCTTTCTAAGGTTTCCACCGTCAAAATCACCCCTCTAATAGCTAGCGCAAGTGGAGAAAAAACACCTACCTTGACACAAGTGACTAATTGGAGAGGATCCTCAACCTAAACAAAATTAAGAATTTATGAAGCACAAATATATGGTGTCTTGTAAAGCACAAAGCCATGATAGACTTCTATGCCAGAGCTATACTCATCAATTCCCTAAAATTTGCATGAGTCTTCCCTTGATATGTCCTAACATTTCTTAAAGATATCCATAGTAAAACCATTGGGACCAAGTGCTATTGGTTGCATTTTGATATTAATTCATTTTAATATTATTATTAAAAAATGTTGCGGTTGCTTTTTATTGCGTCGTTGGTCTTTTTACATACTATATTGTCATTAGTGGCATGTCTTTATGGTGCATAACATCTTTGTTCATTGGTCATAATTGGTCATTATTTTGGTGGTAAATATGTTACAAAGAATGTTGGAGTTGAGTAACAACCTTCAACTGTCCATTGGGGGCATTTGTTGCCCTCACCATCATTTTCTTCTTTATTTCTCCATTGTACCTGGTAGCAATGTAACTTCTAGGTCATTTATCTTCTTTATTAATTACCTCATCATCTTCTTATTCATTACATGGAAGGTTTCCACACCTATAAATAGTGATGATCTTACATTTGTTGTGATATATAATATAAGAGAAGAAAACATAGAATGGATAAAGTTTGTCAAAAAGAGAGTTCTCATTAGTTGAAGGGAGATATTCTTTTTCTGGAGCTTGAGACTCAGCTCTTGTCCAGAATTTGTTGAGTTACATTTTGTGATTAGGTAGTTGTATCCTGAAGAAGACAAGTCAAGAAGAGTATTGTTGAACCGGTGAACAGTTTTGCTGCAGTGGGCTTGAATTTCCTTAAAGAGAGCGAGAAATTCCTGCCTTATCATGAAAATTTTTTGTTTTCTTCAATTTATTTTTTAATTGTTATTTGTAATTATATAATTTTGACAAATAATTTTTAAGGAGATTCAAATGGTTACAATTGAAAAAATCACAAATATCAAGATGAAAGATCTTAACAAGTCATTTTGGTTCAATGGTAATCACTTCAGGATGTGGAAGAGTAAAGTACTATTCTATTTAAGTTTTCTCAATGTCTCTTATGTGTTAACTGATAAGAATTCTAATAAAGTTGACATTCTTTCCATGGATAATGATAAACTCATTTCTCATTAAGAGAAAGTGAAAAAATATAATGATGATTCCTACAAGTGTCGGTATTATATTCTTAATTGTCATTCTAATAATTTTTATGATTATTATGATAGAACTTATCTCTAGTGCGAAGAAAATTTAGAAAGCATTGCAGAGTAAGTAAGATATCGAAAAGGTTGGAGCGAAAAAATATGCTGGTAGTTGATTCTTTTCTTTCCAAATGGTGGACAACAAATTGGTGGTAGATCAAGCTCAAGGCTTCATAATGATTTTTAGAGAACTTAGATCCGAGAAGGTCAAAGTTGGGGATAACCTTATTGTTTGTGGCATAGTTGATAAACATCAACCTTCTTGGAGGAAATTTCAAAAAATTATACGTCACAAATAAAATAAAACCTCTGTTGAGACGTTGATAATGAAAATCCGCATGGAAGAGGAAGCAAGGGGTCAAGATGCACTTTTGCAATTAGAAGAGAGCAACACAACTACAAAGGTAAATTTAGTTATTTCAAATAATACTGCTCCTAAATCCAACAAAAATACTTCTATAGCTTAAGAAGAAAAATTTCAAGAAAAAGAATGGTAGACCTCCAAAGAAAAATAATGAAGAAAATAATCAAGAACAAAATCAACAATTTTGAGATAAGGGACCACGCTTTGTCTATGGAAAGAGTGGGCATATTGCTCGATCTGCAAATTTCAAAAATTTGGTCCTACAACTCTGGCAAATATTACCAAAGAGCCCTTTATGCTAGCGATTACAAAAATAAATAATGGTTGAGAATGTTGATGGATGTGGGATGATTCTAGTGCAAACCGTCATGTCTGTTATAACAAAGTCTAGTTTAAAAATAGACTCCTTTTGAAGAGCCCAAAACCATCATGCTAGGTGATTCTCGCACTACTCAAGTATTCAGAACTAGTTAATACGCTCGCGCTTCACATGACAATTGAGATCAACATAATGAATTAATGATAGAAAAATCTTATTCAAGTATAGTCAACATAATATGGATAAATTTTTAATACATGTACATAAAAAGTTAATTTTATTAAAATAATAAATATTACTTGAACATTCTTGAACTGTACATTTCTTAAAACGCTATTTTTAAAACCATTAGAAAAAACCTCTGAAAGTTATTTTTTCCCTACCTATTTACTGTCGGTCCCAAAAATATAGAGTTTTGATTATATTTCAAAAGCCCACAAAAAGCAGCGTACATTCATCCCTCGCATTTTGAAATTCTTATTTTTCATTACGGACAGTCCTAAACAAAGGTAAAAGTATGATTCAACATTTGAAAGAAACAATAGAATTGCAATTTGATGGACAATTTGTCCAAAAGGAACACATGTATGAATTTGTTTTAATTTATGTCGTATAGATATGGTATTTTAGTAATTTCAAAAGAAAAAGTGTCACGATCCAAGCCTAGGGTTTAGATGTGACACAATAAATAGGAACCCGAGGGGACCACAAATAAGCCTTTAACATATCATTCACACATCCTTGATTGCAAAAGCAAAATAATCAACAATCAAGAGATAAGATAAGGGAAAACGGGACTAAGAGAAATAGTTTAATAATCATAACATATAAAAGAGTCAAGGCTCAAGTATGAGTACATCAATTGTTCCAACAAAACCTCTAAACATAGATTGGATCAGGCGTCAAGATACTTTCCGGCCTCACCCTCATAGTCTCAAATATTCAACGTAAAGAAAAGGCATCAATAGTAAGAGTAGCATAGATAGTGTCCCCGTACTTGAGGACTCACCGAAGCTTATCTTTCGGAATGCAATCTAGCCACATGGAGGGGTAATCAATAGGTGCTCCAGTTCCTACTTGGTAACATCATGTAGGCATAGAGTATGCATTAGTACATTTGAATGTACTAAGTATGTAGGATACAATGCAACAAGATGCATAATTATAAGAAAAGGGTAAGTATAATATCAATATGGCATGCATGATTAATGCTTGAAGTAAAACATGCTTAGAAATCATATAACTTACAATTATAGCTTATATGAATAGGAAGAGACCATATCACATGGTCCAAGCAAACTATTACTTGAACTCCAAAGCATACCACCCCCTTGGAAGGTGTTTGAGGTACCTACCCCTCAACGTGGTAGTGCGGGCATACAACCCCCGACAAGGTGATTGAGTCTTGGCATGATACCCCCTCAACAAGGCGATTGAGGCATGGCACCCTCTCAACAAGTTGAGATCAACTTGCATCACCATAGATACTTTTCATGAGACATATACATACATTCGTTTCATCATTGTAAAGTTACTTAACTCATAAGCCATGAAATAGACCATCAATAACTCAAGAATCCTTAACAAGACGTTTTATCAAACACTTGGCGAGTGTGTAATGCTAGTTCAAAATCATGCAATTCAAGAGTGTAATAATATGAGAAAACTCAATGCAAATCAAGCCACCAACATTTAGTAAAACCCTCATATAGAATACCTTGAAATTCATTATCAAATCTTATAATAGATCATAGTTTCATAACTCAAAACATGCATAGTCTCAATAGACAAAACTCATTCATAGTACAAGCTTGAAATAGATAGTCATGTATATTTAATCAACATTTCATAAAACCCCAACATATTTCATGTTTATAATCCAAAAATAAAGATACCCATAGATAATACAACTTGAAAACATATAATTTTCATAAGATAGGAAGATTGGGCACCATGGGTAAAAGGACCTAATGGTTGAAACCCACATACCTTGAATTTGAGATTTCCTTGATGAAGATTTGAATGAGAACTTGAAGCTTGGATGAAGTTCTTGAGATCCGAAACTAAGCTTGGGACATTTGAATTTGGATGAAATATTTGGTTAAGTGTTAGAGAGGGTTTTGAGAGTGTCTTGAGTGATATAAAGTTGAAAATGGCTAAGTATAGGTGTTTTTAAGCATAGGACGGCATGGGTCCAAGAACCCAATGTGTTAGGCCGAAACTGAAAATTAAGGAAGTGATAACACTGCTCCGCGATGGGTCCATGTCGCGGAGCCAACGCGGATGATCTCTGGAAATTGCAAAGTTGGCAAAAATGAAATTTTGCTGCGGATCCTCTAAAATCGGTGTTCTACCCATTTCTCACTCAATTTTCCCCCAATTAAGAATATGAAGTCGGATTTTTGATATCACGCACGGATTTTGAGATATGTGAAAATTACGATTATGGGCATTTTCGAGGCACATTTTCGGACATTTTTAGGGTCGTTTCAAATAGTGTTAATCTAACTATCTATCTATCTATCTACTTAAACATGTGACGACAATCAAGTATATGATACTTCTCTATGATCTTTTTGTTCATTTTAACTTTGTTACTCTATTGAAGATAAAAATGAAAAATGGAATTAATTAGTTGGATATTAAGTTTCTTTTTCAAGTAAAGTTAAAACAAAGATTTAAATATTTTTAAAATAATTAATTTTATATTGCCTTGCCTATTTAACAGCATAGCATATTAAAAAAAGGTCTCTAATTTGCTACAATTTTTATATACAATAAATCAAAAATGTAAATAATATAAATTACTAAGACTGGATTCTCAAGTCCAGGTCCTAACAAATAGGATTTTTCAAACGGTTAACTTCTACTTAGTAAAATTAAAATACATACATACATATATATATATATATATATATATATATATATATATTAGGTCATTTGTGTTTTAAAATTTGTTTGAAACATTAGATCATATATTGAATTAACAAATACTCTTTATATACCAATTTATAGGATAAAATTTACATTTGAAACATTAGATAATATTGAATTAACAAACACTCTTTATATCCTAATTTATATGACATACTTGACTTTTTAGTTAGTTTAAAAAGGAATCAATATAACTTGAATATTCAAATAGTGTACTGATAATCTTCATATTTATATAATAACGACACCAATTTTTTCATTCTTGATCATCATGCTATGTTGTCCAGTGATATATAACAAAGACCAAAAATGAAATAAATTTGTTATAACATTTCAAGTTACAAAGAGCATCAAATCTTACCAGAATGACATATATAAAATTAAATAGGTAATGAATAATGGTAAAATTAATTAGATCAACCCTCTAAATGTTATATTTTATATTCACCAACTAATTGAATTCCAATTTAGATCCATATTGGTAAGACGTTTGAAATCAAGATTTAAAGTTTTAGTCCAAAGCACTTACGTCTACAAATTAGAAATATAAACCTATTTTACCTTTCCATATTATAGACATTACAAAAAAACATAAAGAATAACAAAGAATAACTGCTAGAAATAAATTTAAATCTAATATTTAACTAAATATACTTCATTAAGACCACTAAAAATATCAAGTATTTTATAATGTGTTTGGTAATTTTCTAAAAACAAAAATAACAATGAACAAAATGAAAAAAAAATAGTAACTTAAAGCTGTAATCTTCGACGGCTGAAGTCATGAAGAGACAAATGATCAAAGAAAGACATAGGTGATCAAAGAAAGGCATAGGAACTGAAATAAACAATAGTAAAAGATTTTCTTTTAAAAATCAAAATTATAGTCATCTCATATATAAAGAAAATATAGTTGTAACAATGGCGAATAAAATTCAAAGGAAAATTTATTAACACAACACAAATGAATGTTTTGCACCACAAAAACTCTTTCTCGATGAAACGCCCGAAAATATGCTTCGAAAATGCCCATAATCGTAATTTTCATATATCTCCAAAACCGTGCGTGATATCGAAATTTCGACTTCATATTCTTTATCAGGGGGCAAAATTGAGTGGGAAATGGATATAACCCGAATTATATAAGACCTATAGTGAAAAACAAATTTCGCCAACTTTGCAATTCCAGTGAGGGTCTGCGACACCTCCGCAATGCGGACCCATCACGGACCTGTGTATTTTATTTCCAGTTTTTCCTATTTCATTTCAAGGCCTTAGGGTTTTGGGCCTAAGCCTTTCTATGCGTAAAAACACTTATAGTTAGTCATTTTTCAATCCCATATCATTCAAGACATTCCCCAAAACCCTCTTTAACACTTAGCCAAATATTTCACCCAAATTCAAGTGTCCCAAACTCATCTCTGGATCTCAAGAAATTCATTCAAGCTTCAAGTTCTCATTTAAATCTTCATCAAGGGAATCCCCAAATTTGAGGTATGTGGGTTTCAACCATTGGGTCCTTTTATCCATCGTGCCCAACCTTCCTTCTTATGTAAATTGCATGTTTTCAAGTTGATTTAGCTATGGGTACTTCTTATTATGGATTTGACTATGAACCATGTTGGGGTTTAATAAAATGTTGACTGCTTAAGCATGTTTGAGCTATGAATCTGTAATCTATTATGAGATTTGATGAGGGATTTCAATGTATCTTGCATGAGGGTGTTACCAAGTGTTGGTGGATTGATTTATATTAAGTTTTCTCACATGATTTCACTCTTGAATTGCATGATTTTGAACTAGCATTACACACCCACCAAGTGTTTGATAAAATATCTGGTTGGGGATTCTTGAGTTATTGATGATCTATTGTATGAGCTTACGAGTCAAGCGACTTTATGATGTTTATGGGAATGTATATATGGGTACTAAATTCATGTAAAATACTTATGGAATTGCAAATGAATTGTTGGGCTCCCATGATTAGTTGTGTTCTTGGGAAAATGAGAAGTTCTTTCTTGATACTTGAATGTGATGGTTTGATGAGCTATTTTGATGACTCCTACCAAAAAGATTATATCGTAAGGTATGGATATTCCATAAGATCTACCAAAAATTCTATGCCTTAAGATAGAATGACTCATGGCTCCTACCAAAAAGATTACATCGTAAGGTAAGGACATCCAATAATACCTACCGAAAAGGCCATGCCGTAAGATACAATTCATGGTTCCTACCAAAAATATTATATCGTAAGGTAGAATAATTCATGGCTCCTACATAAAAGATTATATCATAAAGTAGGGGACGTCTTATATTGCCTACCAAAAAGACTGTGTCGTAAGGTAGGGTCATTGGTAATACTCTCCTAAAAGGTTATACCATAAGGTGAGTCGATAGCTATGTGGCCCATGTCAGGCATGTTGTGTAAGGTTCGAGCATACATATATTCCACATTGAATTTACATTCCTTGATTATGACTAAGCATGTTTTATTTCAAGCATTGATCATGCATGCCATATTGATATTACCCTATCTCTTGCATATGCTTATGCATTTTGATTATATTACCTATCACTTGTTTAATTGCATCTTACATACTTAGTACATTCGAACATACTAACGCATACTCTATGCCTATATGATGTTACCATGTAGGAACCGGACCTCCTCACGATTATCCTCCACGTGGCTAGATTTGACATCTTGAAAATAAGCTTTGGTGAGTCCTCAAGTTCGGGGACACTAGCTATGCTACTTTTGCTCATGTTATTTCCTTATGTTAAACTTTGGTATAATGAGGGTGAGCCCAGAAAGTCTCTTTGCCTCCACCCAATTTATGCTAGAGGTGTTGTTGGACAAGTGATGTAATTAAGCTATGATCTTGACTCTTGAGTGCCCTATGTTTTATGCTATCAAAGACTTCCTTAGTCCCTTTATCCTTATTTATAGTCTCTTGGTTGTTACTTAATTACTTCTGAGTCCAAGAATGTGTAAATAATATGCTAAGAGACTTGTTTGAGGTCCCTTTGGGTTTCCATTCGCCATGTCACATCTAGGCCCTAGGCTTGAGTCGTGACACTCAAGTTGCATGACACTGGATCCTTTTTAATGAATCTCCTCATCTTTATTTCAATAGTACTGGCAGTATATATATTTAATGGATAGTATTGTCATTTCATTTTACGAGCCAAAGAGTATGAAAAAACAGGGGCGGATCTATGTATAGTCATGGGGATGCCATGGTACCCGGTGACCTCGATCAAAAGTTTGTTTATACATGTACATATATATCAGAAAGTCTACAAATATTAAACGTGTCACCCAATATATCAAATATGATTGCAATGTGGATGGCGGAAGGTTCAATTTTTGTCCTCAAGGGCACAGATCTGACTCTACACTGGCACTTTTCATATACATATGTAGTTTCCCAATTGCTTAAAAAGATGATGAATCAGAGGGATTCATTTTTTTCTTTCCAATTTTCTCCTATCTAGAATGTTTCAATTTTTTGAAATTGGTATTTTAAAGAAGCCACAAAAAAACTACTGGTAGGATTTTGTTCCTTTAAGTTTGCTTACATTGGCAAGAACATAATTGAAATAATAAAGACAATTGGTGATGTGTTCAATAAGTAAATGTAGAACATAACTTCCTATTTTACCCTTATGATGAGAAGCAATGAATTCAAGGCAGATATCAAGTTGGTAGAATCTACAGTTTTGATGTCGAATTATATATATTTAATGAATAATATTGTCATTTCAGGTTGCGAGCAAAAGAGTATGAAAATAAATTGGTGGATCTATGTATAGTCGTAGTGTGCCATGGAACTCAGTGACCTAGGTCAAAAGTTTATTTATACATGTGCATATGTATCAGAAAGCCTACAAATATCAAACGTGTCACCCAATATATCAAATATGATTGTAGTGTGGATGGCGAAATGTTCAATTTTTGTCCTGAAAGGCACAAGTTCGACTCTACAAGGCACATTTCATATACATATGTAGCTGCCCAATTGCTTAAAAAGATGATAAATCATAGCAATTCATTTTTTTCTTTTCAATTTTCTCCTCTCTAGAATGTTTCAATTTTCTGAAATTGGTATTTGAAGAAGCCATGAAAAAATTACTGGTAGGATTTTGTTCCCTTAAGTGTACTTACATTGGCAAGATAATTGAAATAATAAAGAAAATTGGTGATGTGTTCGATGGGTAAATGTGGAACATAACTTCCTATTTACCCTTGTGACGAGAAGCGATGAATTCAAGGTAAATATCAAGTTGGTAGAATCCATAGTTTTGACGTCGAATTATATATATTTACTAGATAGTATAGTCATTTAATTTTGTGAACCAAAGAGTATGAAAATATTGGGGCGGATCTACGTATAGCCGTAGGGGTTCCATGGCACCCGGTGACCTCGGTGGAAAGTTTGTTTATACAAGTACATATGTATCAGAAAGCTTTCAAATATCAAATGTGTCACCCAATATATCAAATATGATTGTAGTGCGGTGGCGAAAGTTCAATTTTTATCCTGAAGGACACAGGTTCAACTCTACATGGGCACATTTCATATACATATGTAGTTGCCCAATTGCTTAAAAAGATGATGAATCAGAGCAATTCATTTTTTTTTCCAATTTTCTCCTCTCTAGAATGTTTCAATTTTCTGAAATTGGTACCTGAAGAAGCCATAAAAAAATTACTATTAGGGTTTTGTTCCCTTAAGTGTGCTTATATTGGCAAGACAATAATTGAAATAAAAAGGACAATGGTGATGTGTTCAATAAGTAAATGTGGAACATAACTTCCTAGTTTACCCTTATGATGAGAAGCAATGAATTCAAAGAATATATCAAATTGGTAGAATCCACAGTTTTGATGTTGAATTTTATACATTCAATGGATAGTATTGTCGTTTCATTTTGCGAGCCAAAGAGTATGAAAATACAGGGGGGAATCTATGTATAGCTGTGGGGTGCCACGGCACCCGGTGACCTCAGTCGAAAGTATGTTTGTACATGTACATATGTATCAGAAAGCCTACAAATATCAAACGTGCCACCCAATATATCAAATATGATTGTAGTGCGGGTGGCGAAAGGTTCAATTTTTGTCCTGAACGACACAAGCTCAACTCTACGCGAGCACATTTCATATATATTACATTCGCCCCTTTTGCAAAAAGCAAATTCACTACATAGATTTGAACATGCGACCATCAACATTAGGATTTGAAAGAAACTTATCCATTAGGCCATCGATAATTCATGGTTTTCTTATACTTTAAATATTTTATATGAATGGTGTAAAACTTCTCAATTTGAATTTTGCCAAAAAAATTTATTTTATTATTATCATCATCATTCTTATTATTTTAAACATAAAATATTATTCTTATTATTTTAAGCATAAAATATTTTAACATAGGACTTAATTGAATGTACTTAGAATATGTTATGTAGAGTGTGAAGTACTAATAAATGCAAATACTTATTTCATCTAATAAATAAAATTATGTGTATTAAAAAACTTATGTCACTTTATATTTAGTCTGTTATATAAAACGTGAAGCATTAATAAATAGAAATAATTACTTCATCTTTAAGTGTATTTAGAATATGAACATTCATTGAGTACAATTATAGATGATATAATTGGAAGTTTTTTTTTTTTGCGCCAAGTCATATTTTATTTTTATTTTTTATCCATTTTCTTTATAAACTAAAAAGATGAATAATCAAATGGAAGTCTCAAGTTGCAATGTACAAGTTCAAGAATAGGTTAATATTTGATCAGTTTAATCAATACCTCTATTTTAAAAGTGATATGGCACCCGTAATCTTTAAATCCTGTATCCACCTTTGTGAGCATAGACAGGTTTTGTAAGTCATGAATCTTTTTCCTTATCTATTTTAGCCCACCATTTTGAGTTTTTTTTTTTAATCAATAATCTGATATGTGAAGTCAAACTTTCCCACTTAATGTTTCTCCACCTAAGAGGTTTGTACACAATTATGATTTATTTATGTATGAGGTAATTAGATATAGTAAATTTGAAATCAAGGAAAATTATTGATTGTGTAGTTACTTTAAAAGGAAAGAAATGAAAGGAAAAGGTAATTCATTCATTTTCTCTCTGCACTAGATATATGTGCCCATGCTAACAAGGGCCTAATATTTATATTTTTTTATCTTAATTTATGTGATAAAAATAGAATTTAAAGAGTTAATATAGAATTTAGAGTGTCAATTAAATTTTAATAGGATTTTTAGATATTTAAGTAGTTAATTATTGTGATTCTCTTATAGTACTTTTCATGTAATATTTAAATAATATATGTTACTCTCTTTGTCCTAATTTATGTGATACTGATAAAAATTTAAAATTTTTAATTATTATGATTTATGTTACATTTACGTCATATATATATAGATATGCTACTCATCTATTCCTATTTATGCGGCACTATTTCGAGGGTCATTTGAACTTTTTTATATATCTCTTAAATATTTTAAATTATTAATTATT
>JAABOM020013934.1:0-19219 GCA_011800125.2 Solanum clarkiae | reverse complement strand
TATATATAGGTAGCAATGTTGGGTTGTTGTTCGAGCTCCTTGCCATCTTCGCTTATTTCTTGAAGCATCAAATATCGAAATGCAAGTTATTGCTACTACATAACTTTGGGTTAAAATCTAATAAACTAGTAAAGATGTTTCTTACCTTCAGACTCTTCCACCTCGATTAAGTTGGCATTAGTTTGAAGATCAACTGGAATATCATCTTCTTCTTTCTCGGTTACATTAGCATGAATTTGAAGGTTCACTGTAATATCATTCTCTTCTTCCTCGATTATAGTAGTATTAGTTTGAATATTAATTTGAATATCATGCCTTTCTTCCCTTTTCTTTTTCTTTTTCTCTTCTCTACTAAGGGCCATGACTCAGATTTTTAGCAGAATGATCCAAAATAACAAGAGAACCTTGTGCTTCAACTGGATATTCAATTTCTACTGTGTTTTGATCTAACATGGTAACATCAAAACGAGTACGAACATTGTATCTGAACATAAAAAATGTCTAATTCATATATACATATATAGGATAACATTTTTATTAATTTTTTAAAAAAGAGAAAAAAACAGTAAAACAAGCACAAGAGAAAAACCATAAGTGGGAAAATCAGTAACACAAATTGATTGTGTATTTTGACATGAATCATTTTTCTCATTATAGTTTATTTACAACTCAGTAAACCTATATATAAATTAAAACTCAATGATTCATATCAAATATAGAAATAGAAAGAAGGTGTTACCTGATGTTGCGTTCTCCCTCTCGAGATTATTGTAGTGGATCAACTTCATGTTTGGACTCATCATTAGATGGCATGCCTATACTTCTTTTCTCAATATCTGATTCTACCATTTTCCTAGATTTCTTTTAAAAAATTAACAATCTAACTAGTACCTACTATGTCCAAATTCTTTAGAATTCAGTAACCCACCCCCCCTCTCACCCGCAAAGAAAAACAAAGAACTAAAAATTTTGACAAACCACCATTTCATTCGTGAAGGTTTCTACAGACAATAAAATCTTTAAAAATATTGGAGACTTATCAGGATCTAGTAGCATCTTTAATTTGTCTTGATTCTGCGAGAAGGAAAGATAGAATGAAAGAAGGAATATCTATTCTTTTTTGTTGCTTATAATTCGTATATATATTTATATATAACAAGGACTTTTACAAAAGACTTCTTCAAGAAGTTTGGAAATAACCTAAAGTAGAAATTAATATTTTGTGAATCCCAAGATAGCCAATTTAGTAATGAAACGTCCAAAAAAAGAACAAGTTAATATTAACATTATTTTTGCAAATACAAAGATAGTCAATTTAACTATGAAACATCCAAAAAATCTAGTCAATCATAAACATTATTATCAAAAATCATTTCTTAGAACATGTTAACTATGTGAAGTATTTTTCAAAACTCTCCGTTGTCATAATATTTTCACTGCAAAATCACAAATAACATGTAATGTCCCCGAAGAGAAAAACAAAAAGACATTTAACGAATTACATGTGATGTACCAAAAGCAAAAAACCAAAAGACATTTATCTATCTTAAAAGCATGAACTCTAAACTCAAATGTTAAATTATCAAAATACCAGTAACTAAACAAATCTAACTTAAAGAAGTGTCATGCTACACACTCTTTCGCAAGAGTTGCCTTTAACAGCCACCAAAGTTCCTCCCCAACCGTTGCAACTCCTCGCTCTTGTCTATTTAAAACTATCAAACAGAGAACACACGGACATCCTACTTCTACAAATAAACGAATGCACAAAATTCTTACTTCTATAATAAACGAACATGTATACCTTTCTACATATGCTTATCCAAGATAGCACCTTTAATAATTCAACACTTCTTCGACGCTATATCATTCAAATACACCTAGAAGTCTTATGATTGCTTCGAATGCCAGATTAATAATTTTTCATAGTCAAGGCAATTTTATTTAGTTCAGTGCTACACCAACGATAGCCACGAACATAACTGCTATACTACTCAATAATGATAAATTTGTGCTAGGTGAACTGAATATCAATAACTTTACTAATCGAACGCTATGGGAAAGATTTGATTATTGAACACATGTACTACTGCTTGGAATAAAGCTCGGACTAACTTGCAATCTGGTTTCCTTAGTGCACTATATTTACAAGCCATCATTGTTTCTACTACTACTAAACACAAAAAAATATAGGAATAAGATTTGGTGAGATAGCACATATCTGTTCATGTAACTTTCATCATACATGTTTACTATTTCTTTTTATATCCAGTTGACATCTTTTCTCCCAATGCTCCACTGCTCTATTAACATGTTTTCGCTCAACATTTATCAGTCAATCTAATTAAAATCGTGCACCACAAAATCTACCACTACACTGCCCGTCTTCTCTATTTTCATAATTTGTTCCCGCTTTGACATCTTCTTTACATTACTATATCACCACCAAAATAATTCACTTCTAAAAAATATCCTAGAAGAAATCAAATCAAAAACTTTGTCTAGGAAAATAAGCATGTACAGGGAATTCTTCTTTAGCCAACAAACTGTTGGTGTTAATTATTTTTGATGGATGACTGTGCAGGAAACAATACCAAAATGGGAGAAATCAGTAGAAGATTTATCACAAGATTTGAGTTGGGACGAATTAAGACGAAGATTTAATGTAGCAATAAAAAATCTATAAACACAATTTAGAATATTAATTAACACACCTGATTTGGAAAAGAAATTAATCAAGCAACAAGAAAAGAAGAACACAACTTTGGAGAATCAATCAAGATCAAAGAAAACCTTCAAAAATCAATCAAGCAGCAAGAAAGGAAGAACACAAATCTAGAAAATAAATCGAGATCGAAGAATGCCTTCAAGATTGCAAACTTGCGCTATTAATCAGAATAAATCAAGAGGATCTGCTCAAGATGGCTATGCCAAACCGTTGTCCTTATCCTCGGAATAAGAAATCATCTAGAGCCTTCAATATGGACTAGGACAGTTGCTGGCCTGGCCTAACCCATAATTTAGAAGGCCTGGCTGAGACTTTTGGAGCCCACATAAAATATGAGTTTTTTAATCATGCCTAAATAAGTTTGTTGATTTGTGTAGCTTTTGCAATATAGGTTGGCCTGACTCGTGGATAAAATTAAAAAATAATTAAAATAAAAATAAAATAGATTACTAAAAATAATAAGAGGTCCAATTCAAAGTTTATTTAAACATTTTAAATATTAAAATTTAGAGAAAAATTATATTTTCATAATATGTAATAATAACACTAGTACCATGTAATATTGTTATGTTGCTATTTATTTTAATATTAATAAATTATGATCTAATTTTTAAAAAAATATATAAAAATATACTTCTAAAAAAATGGGCCGACCCGGAAAGGCCCGCAACCCACATACTAATGGGTTGAGCCAGTTATTTTCTAGCCTACAAATAAATGGGCCAATCCGTCCTGACCTATCAGATTCCAAACCCTATATGGATTAGTCCAGATGTGGGGGGCCAGCCCTTATTGACAGTTCTAGAATCTTCATTGCCTGATTCCAAGGATCAATTCTCTTGGGATGCCATCTCTTCAAATAAAAGGAGGCATCCAGATATCTCATAGACTCATACAAGCCTACTTCATTCAAGATCATCTTCAAACTCTTCATATTTAAAATACTCATTGTAATTCTTTAGTCTTACTGTCAAAAAAAAAAAGATAGAGACAAAAGAAGAAAAAATTGAGAAAGACGATTGTATCAGAAAGAAAAATAAAAAAAAAGAATTTAGAATAGCTTAAGTTCAATTTCTTGTAACCATAAATTTCAAAGGCTTGAAGAGATTATACTTGCAACCCAAGGGGACTGAACATAGGATTCATATTGAGTACGAACAAGTATAAATATCCGGTGTTGAACTTCCTTTACGCTCGTTAAATTCTGCAGACTTTTTTTTATTGTACTTAGTCAACTATCACTTAAGTTAGCTGACTAAAAGTTAACAGTTTTAAGTAAAAAGGAAACAAATTTCAAGTCACCCCCCTCTTGCACTTTCAATTGGTACTAGAGTTTGGTTTCACTATATTTTCTATTTAACCACAGGTGAGAAAAGAACAATGGAAATCAATATCAAACAGTTGGAGCCTTGTTTCAAGTGGGAACTTCTCAAAACAAACCTCTCGACTTCAATAGGAAGCACATCTGTCACTGGAAAATAAGAATGAAAATATCCAAAAAATTCTAGGATGTGAAGGTCTGGAGAGTAATTAAACTTGGTGAAACTCCCATTCTCGTGGCTAATCCAACAACTGAAAGTCAATCAAGCGTTGAAGGCAGCCAAGCACCGGCCATACCTAGTCTGGAGAACTACACATCTGAGAAAAAGGAAGTTATTCAAATAAAGTCTAGGGCAAAGAAAATTCTCTACAATGCCATCAGTGGAGGGAAATATGAAAGGTTCTCTAGTATTGAAACTGTCAAGGAAATGTGAGACAAACAAGAAGTCACCTATAAAAGAATTGACAAAGTCAAGGAGAAAATTGACAGTGTGCTTTTTTATGAATATGAGCTATTTCAAATGAAGGAAGGTGAATTAGTTGAAAGCATGTTTGATCGTCTAAGAAAAATCATTGGTAAACTTAAGGTTGCAAGCAAAGAATATCCTCCCATTGAGCAGATCAGAAAAATTCTCAGAAATCCGCCTCCTCAATGGCATGACAAAGTGGTTTCTCTCAAAAGCATGAATATTAAAAGCCTAACTTATGATAAAGTCAGAGGTGATCTCATTGCTTTTGAGAACACACACATCAACAAAAAGAGGAAGGAGGACGATAAGAAACAATATGTTGTTTTCAAAGCCTCTGATGAAAACCAGTATGATGAAGAAGACTAAGCGAATATGAAATTATGTTGATTACTAAATCAGTCATAGAAACCTTCGGAAATAACATAAATTAGAGAAGAGGTGGGAAAAACTATTCCAGAAATAAGAAAATAACTAACTACAACATAAATGATGGCAGGTGCTATGAGTATGGCAAATTTGGACATGTTTCCAGTGAATCTCCTGAGGCCAAAAGAAGATACCCTGAAGGACAATCCAGAAACAAGGCATTTAGCAGCTGGAGTGATGAGGACACTTCTAAATATGATCAAGAAGAATCTGAAAATGTCTGCTTCATGGCAATTGGTGAATCTAGCTAGGTAAATAATGTTTTTTGCAATAACTATTATAACTTGAAAGCTCTTCTAGATCGAGCCATTGTGAATTTTAAAAGATCCTTTGAGAATATCATATCTATCCAAGATGAGAAAAATGCTTTAAAAATCAAACTTGGAGTTTGTGTTGTTGAAAGAAATCGCAAACATATCATTTGGAGAAACTTTTAATCTTAAAAATCATTTGAAAAATGCAAAAAAAATTTATTCCAAACATATCTTATAAGTTGACTAATTATCAAAGTGAATCTTTAAGTTTCTCTAGCTAAGACAAATCTAGTAAAAGCTCTTGTCATTATTGTGGGAAATCTGGCCACGCCTATTCCCAATGCAGGAATCCGAGAGTCTCTAAACAAGCCTGAAAGTATCCAATTTCACATCATCGGTTCGAAACCGTAATCAAGAGTAAACTCATAACTCTAAGGGACGAGAAAGTAGGACTCATGCTATGGGGATATCTTAAGGAAAGGGATTAACATAGATTCACACAACCCTTAGCACATAAAGACAAAGGGTCGGGTAAGTATGACTCATGCTATGGGGGCAATTCGAAACATAGGATCTTTGAAATCATAACATAAAGCACATTATAAGACTCATAGCCAACCCACATAATGATAGCCAGTAGGTAAACAAGCCATAACATACTCTTCAACCATAAGACTTAGCAATTACATAAAGGAGTTTACAATATGTTCAACAATGCCTCTTACATAAGATAGGTCGAGGGCCAAGACATACCCCGGTCTCACGCTCAAGTAAATAAAAGAGATGAAAGACAACATAGGTAGAAGGATGGTGGATCGCCCTTGGAAGATAGGACTCACCACTACAACCAAACTTGAGATCTGAGCTAAGCATCGTACGGTATATTATCAAAGTCCTCAGTCCCTACATGATGAGATCATGTAGGCAAGAATATACATTAGTACGTTTGAATGTACTAAGTATGTGGGATACAATGCATGTAACTTACGAAACCTTCCATTCAATGTTAGATGGAAAAAACACATAATATGGAAAGAGATATATAACAAGGAATGTAATATAACAAGATGCTATTAAATCCATGATGCATGAAGTACAAATGATTCTTATATATACCGGGGATGTGACCTCAACCGACATTGGTACGACCAAACGAGCTATTACTTGGAATCATGATGAAATTCCATGATCGATAAAGAGGTGGTCTACTTGCCTTACGTAAACCATACTTCACCTTACTGGAATAACACCCATTTCATATGAAGAAAGCTTCGTTACGGGAACAACACCCATTTTGGTTAGGATTTTCACAGATGGCATATCACATCATATCGTATCATGTCTTCTTCTTACAGGAACAACACCCATTTTGGAGGCAGCTTTCCTTATGGAAACAATACCTATTTCGGAAAGGAACCTATGCTAGGCACATGGTTCAAGAAAAGAGAGCAAACCCTCCATCCATTGGTGCTAAGTCATCACTCCACAAGAATACATATATGTATATATATACATGCTTTCGAAAGAGGCAATAGTCATTTCAAATCCATTCAATGCACATTTAGGCTCAAAAGCCAAACACCATTCATGATAATTCACACTTACGTTCAAATGCAAAAATTCTAATTTCATAGTAATAATACTCATGTAGAGGTGAAAAATGGGTGGATTAGATTGGATTTGGATGGATTGAGTGAAAATGGATTGGATCACAATCCATCCATATAAAATACGGGTAAATATGTATTTGCTCAAATATGGTTTGGGTAAAACTGGTTCTACCCATTTTAATCTCTTAAAGCCAAAAAAATTTAATCAAAGCTTGATTGTTAATGCTAAATCTCTATCACCCAAACCCTATTCCTGAATAATTATTTTTGAAAAAATTATTTTTATCGTAAAATTTTTTTCCACTTCAATATTTTTAAGAAAAATAAAAACAAATTCATGCGCACAAACCGAATTAATTTGGTTTGGTTCAATTTTTCAATTTCACAGTATTTATGCTCATCCCTATAAAAATTAAAAAACTTTTTTGCCCCCACCCCGACACCGAACCAAAAAATCGAATAAATTTGGTTTGGTTGGATTTTTTAATTTTTCGGTATTTATGCCCATTCCAATAAATATTTTTTAAAAAAAGTTACATTTTTTTGCCCCTCCCATCCCACCCCGACACCGAACTAAAAAACCAAATTAGTTTGGTTTGGTTCAGTTCGTTTTTCGATATTTACGCCTGCCACAATAAAAAATTTAAGAAAAGTTAATTTTTTTACCCTCAATCTCACCCCGACACCGAATCAAAAAACCATATTAGTTTAGTTTGATTCAATTTTTTGATTTTTCAGCGTTTATGCCTACCCAAATAAAAAAATAAAATTTTTTTGCTCCCTCCACCCCGACACCAAACCGAAAAATCGAATTAGTTTGGTTTGGTTCGACTTTTTGGTATTTATGCTGGCCCCAATAAAAAATTTAAAAAGAGTCAATCCCCCATCCCACCCCGACACCGAACCAAAAAATCGAATTAGTTTGATTTGGTTCAATTTTTCAGTCTTTATGCCTATCACAATAAAAAATTTAAAAAAGCTAATTTTTCTGCCCCTAATCTCACCCTAACGCTGAATCAAAAAACTGAATTAGTTGGGTTTGGTTTGATTTTTTTATTTTCCGGCATTTATGTCCGCCTGAATAAAAAAAAATTTTTTTTTTGCTTCCTGCACCCCAAGCCGAATTAAAAAATTAAATTAGTTTGGTTTTGTTCGATTTTTTTATTTTTTGGTGTTTATGCCCATCCCAATAAAACATAAAAAAGTTAATTTTTTTACCCCCTTCCCACCCCGACACTGGACCTTAAAATAGAATTAGTTTGGTTTGATTCAGTTCTATTTTTTGATTTTTCAATATTTATGCTTGCTCCAATAAAAAATAAAAAAATTAATTTCCTGAACCCCCATCTAACCTCGATACCGAACCGAAAAAATGAATTAGTTTGATTTAGTTCAATTTTTTTATTTTCCAATATTTATGTCTGTCCCACTAAAAAAAGCTAATTTGTTTTGCCTCCCCACCCCACCCCGACTCTGAGATGAAAAATCGAATTAGTTTGGTTTAATTCAATTTTTTAATTTTCAGTATTTAAATCTGTCTCAATAAAAAAAATTAAGAAGTTAATTTTTTTCCCACCCCACCCCACCCCGATATCGAATCGAAAAATCGAATTAGTTTGGTTTAATTCAATTTTTTGGTTTAATGGCCATGCCAATAAAAAAAAAAAAATCGTTAATTTATTTTTGCCATCTGTAGTTTGTTTTGGAGTTAAATGGGTACGCATGTTTTACTTATTTTGTCCAGATTTACCCATATTTATATGGGCTTTACAAGTTAGCTAAAATCTATATTTACCTACTTAAAAAATGAGTGATCCAGCTTATTTAATATGGCTTAAATGGGATGATTTTATTAATATGGGCTGAAATTGCTAGCCCTATACTCATGCATAGGAATAGCTCATTCATATATACAAGATGGTGCAAGCACCCAAAATACTCCAAGAGCCATAATCATAGACATGTATGTGATCACATTCTTGTCATAGTCAATATGTTATCAAAATCATTTCATAAAAATTAATTGGACTTAACCCACTTCATAATTTCCATAAATTTCAATGTACATCAATGCAAATGCTAAGAAAGATGTGTGGAAGACATAGGTAACTAAGATTCAACCTAAATTCAATAATATAATATGAAATTCGAATGAAAAAATAATTAAACCAACATTTGAAATCATAATATAATCACCCATACTGAAACAAGTCCTAAAAAGGGAAAGACATATTCATAATTTCATATAACTAATGTAAGTCATGATATTATGGTTTAAATCAATTTAAAATCATCAAACAATTACTACCCATGCATTAATAGAATTTTAGGAATCATGATATTTAAAACATCAATTTAAAGTAATTAAAAATTCATGAAAATTGCTAGAAAAGGGTTTGGGTCTCTTTGGTTGAAAGGAACCAAAGATCAAAACACATACCTTCGCAAAGATGAAGAGCACGCAAGAGAAAGATTGAAGAAGAATTGAATGTGTCTTGATTCCCAAGCTTGATTCCACAAGAATTCTTGAGAGGAGTTTTTGTGAGAGTTTAAAGTGAGAGAGATGAATTTGAATATTTGAATAATGTTTAGGTCTTTAGAAGGTCATTAGATAAGGAAATCCCAAATGACCAATAGAAATAATTGAGTTTATGAAAATGCCATTAATGGAATGGATGAAAAAATTGGTCGAGACCACTTATGGGACGGGTTCGTGTGACACTACATGGTCTATGTACAGTGCCCATGAACCATTACTTAGACAAAAATTTGAAAGTTGGAACTATGACCCAACACTTAGAAGAATTTCACAAAAATCACCTATACGAGGGCCTTCACGGGCCATGTGACGTTACATGGTCAGTGTGAAGGCTCGTGAGGCTACACTTGGAAACATTTCACGGAAGTTATAAGATAGTGATTTCACACTTAGAAAGATTTTCTATTCGAAATCCTACGGAGGGCCTCATGGCCCATAAGACACCACATGGTTCGTGTGATATGGGCGTGGCATGACACTTAGCCTAAAAATGGCTTTCCCATACCACGTAGAGGGCCATAGGCCAGGCCAGGGCCAGTGGCAAGCCACACGACCTGTGTAACTTGTCGTGCCCCAATATGTAGCCCCCAAACCCTCTAAGACGTAACATCAAGGCCAAGTGTTATACCATTGAGGGTCACATGGCCAATGCCAGGGAACACGGCTCATGTAGTCCTCCCTAGGCTGACACTTGGTCCAAATTTTGTCCAATATGAAATTTTCAAGTTCTAAGACGTCATAAGATATTCTGGGTCATTACATCATCTCCCCCTTGAGAATATTCATCCTCAAATTTGTAAGAGTAAGGCTTGAAACAATTGAATTAGAACATGAAACTTCCAAACACAAGATGCAATACATAGTTCACCATTTGAAAAACATATAGCACTCAAGGCCAATGCTGAAACGTAATAACATCATTTAAAACATTATAAAAATCATTTTAATGCACAAGTAAGCATGACATGCTATGAGACTCAAGAATGAAAAGATTAGGACTACTTTGAAGAGGAAGAACCTAATACCTTAGGGTTGAGTAGTTTAGAAAAGATGGGGATATCATTTCATCGTGTCCAACTCTGCCTCCCATGTGGCACTCTCCATATGTTGATTACTCCAAAGCACCTTCACTGAAGCCACATACTTATTCCAATGTCATTTCACTTGTCTATCAAAAATCTCTGCCAAGAGCTCCTCATACGACAAGTTCTCTTCGACCTCAACACCTTCTAAAGGCACAACAGTACTAGGATCACCAACCATCTTTCTCAAAGTCTACTTCCCTTTCGGAAGGAATACCAGGCAATTCTTTGAGGAACACGTCCGGAAACTCATTCACCACCGAAATCGATTCTAAAGTAGGTGATTCGGATTCCACATCCTTGACCCTCACAATATGATATATACAGCCCTTGAAGATCATCTTCGAGCCATAAGGTAGGAAATAAACCGACCGTCAATAGTGGCTTCACTACCCTTTTATTGAAGAACGGGCCCACTGGAGGTTGGAACTTGACCTTACGGGTTCTATAATCTATAGAGGCATACGATGCATGCAACAAATCCATCCTAATGATTACATCAAAATCATACGTTTCAAGTTCCATAAGATCACACGGGAAAAACTTATGCAACAAAGAAACACGATAGCCATAATAGGCCCTATGTGCAATAACAAATTCACCCACAGGAGTATAAACTGTGAAAGGATCTCTCAAAATTTTTGGAGTCAAAAAAAACTTAACAGCTAATAAAAGAGTTACAAAAGACAAGTTTGCACCCGAGTCCAGAAAAGCATAAGCATCAAAGTCAAAGACATTTAACGTACCATCATAACATTTGGAGCCTCCTCAAGCTCTTTAACCTCATCACCCTTCTGAAGATTCTTTAGACAACCAGCAACCTTTTGATTCTTATCACTACAAAATCAAGAACCCAAGTCTCTCCAACAAGTATCTATGTGGGCTTTCCACACTAGCCACATAAAGCATACCTTCTCCACCCCTAATCAGTGCCTTAGGAGGAGGCACCCTAGCAATAGCAACTCGAGCACCCGAACCTTGGCCCTATTGGAAAAGACCAAAACCACCACCCCAAGAGCCAGAGAACCCACCGTCAATCAGTCTTACAAGAATCTTTCTTGAATTCTATCACGACCCAAGCCTAGGACCTAGACATGACAAGGCGAATGAGAAATCCGAAGGAAACCCCAAATAAGCCTCTCATCTTATCATTACACATCCTTAGTCACATAAGCATTTAAATCATATACGAAAGTAGAAATAGGGAAATGAAACTAAGGTAAATCTTGCATAACATCAAAATCAAGAGACAAAGGAGTCAAAGCTCATATCATAAGTACATAGCATGTCCAACAACATCTCTACTACATAGATAGAGCAGGGGCCAAGATAAAGAAACTGGGCTCACCCTCATAGCTAAAGTAAAAAGTAAAGAAGAATGTATCAATACATAATAAGAGAAACTTAGACTAAGGTTCCCGAAGTGGATGACTCACCAACTAGCTGGAATAGTACTGGACAAGCCATGCAGAGGAGGAGGATGATCAACTTAAGCACCAGTTCCTACATGGTGACATCATGTAGGCATAGAGTATGCATTAGTACGCTTGAATGTACTAAGTATATAGGATGCAATGCAATAATAGAAAGACATCATAATCAAAATGCATAGAGATTAGCAATAGATAACATAGTAGCAATATTGCATGCATGATTAATGCTTAAGTAAAATATGCTTACATAAAATAGAACATATTTGTAAGAAGAGACCATTACTATTGGTGGATCATCACACCCTACCACCCTTGGTGATTGAGGCACAAACCCCGTCAATAGGTAGGTTGATTGTCTCACCCTACCACCCTTGGTGCTGAAGTACAAACCCCTTAATAGGTTGATGGGTACAAACCCCCCAGCAAGGTTAGTAGATAGTCATACCCTACCACTCTTGGTGCCAGAGTACGAACCCCCCGATAGATTGATAAGTACAAACCCCTAACAAGGTTATCCAACGCATAACCCCCGTGCAGGGCATGGTCACATTCCAATACTACATAAAGAGCACCATATACATGCATTCATTTCATCATCGTTTCATCATATCATTATCATATACCATCATCATATAGTCATTCATCTCATAAGATATGCATTGGACCTTTAATTCCTCAAGAAATTATAATTGGACTTTTTATCAAAACACATAGAGGGTGTGTAGTGCTAGTGTAAAACCATGCAATTCAAGAGTGAAATCATGCTAGAAAATCGAATATAAAAACTTTAATAGATAGATACTTGGTAACAGCCTCAAGAAATTTACATCAAAATCCCTCACTAAATCTAACAATATACCTTGGTTTTATAGCTCAAATATAGCAAAACAGTCACAATTTGATGAGCTTCAACATAGTGTGCGATGATTTTCATAAAATGGTAGACCCAATTGTAAATCAACTTTAAATCATGCAAATTAGAGTACAAGGAAGCTTGGGTATCATGGGTGAAAGGGACCCGTGAAACAAACCTATATAACTTAGCTTTGGAGGAACTCTTGATGAAGATTGAAAATTGAGACTTGAAGCTTGAAAGAAATTCATTCGTTCCGGATGAGGTTTTGAGACTTGAATTTAGGAGTCAACAATTTTGCTATGTTTTTTGAGAGTGTATTGTGGGATGTTTAGAATGATATCAGGGTGAAGAATGTCTAAGTATAGGTACACCTGTGCGAGTCGCGGAAGCAATGTCGTTTGTTCACTGGAAATAACATTTGGGAATTTTGAATTTTGAAACGGTTACTCTAAAATCGGGATTAGTCTATTTTCCTGCTAATTTCCATCCCCTGAACAAGAATATGATGTCGGATTTTTGATATCATGCATGGATTTTGAGATATATGGAAATTATGATTTTCGGTACTTCCGAGGCACATTTTCAGGCACTTTTTGAGGTCGTTTCAGTATAACTCCCTTGGGAACATTCGCCCCCAAATGTCAAAGGAACATATATGAGAGGTATAAAAATGACATTTACATCCCACATGGAGATGTAACAATACACTTAAACATCATTTGAAAAATCGCATCATAAATGAAAAATCATCTTGAACTTGTCAATTTAAACATGAACATATGCAATGACATAGGGCTGAACTTAAGACTTGAGATCATATGTAGGACTTAGATCAATCCCTTAGGTTTGATTGGAGTAGAAAAGGTAATGATATTGCCTTTGCATATCCGCTTCATCCTTCCAAGTAGCTCTCTCAACTTGTTGATTCCTCCAAAGGACTTTAACGGAAACCACCTCTTTGTTCCTTAACCTCTTCACTTGCCTATCTAAGATTTGAATTGGAACCTCTTCATATGTCAAATTATCCTCAACTCCACCCACAACATGAAGAGGTACAATGCATTCGGATCACCCACGCATTTCCTCAACATGGACACATGAAACACCAGATGAACCAATTTCATCTCACTAGGCAACCTCAACTCGTAAGCTATCTTGCCAACCCTCCTATTGACCTCATAAGGAACAACATATCTAGAGCTCAACTTTCCCTTCTTATTAAAATGGACCACACCCATCGTGGGTGAAATCTTTAGGTAAACCCAATTACCAACTTTGAATTCAAGGTCTCTTTTTCTCATAATGAGATAGGATTTTTGACGACTTTGGGCTGTCTTCAACCTTTCCCTAATCATCCTAACTTTCTCAAGAGCCTCCATAACAATATCTAGTCCCAACAATGCTATCTTATCAACCTTAAACCATCCGATCGATGATCTACAACATCTCCCATAGAGAGACTCGAAAGGAGCCATACTGATGCTAGAATGATAGCTATCGTTGTAGGCAATCTCAATCAAATGAAAGATGACCATCCCAACTAACTTTAAACTCCAACACGCATGCTCTAAGCATATCCTTAGGGGTTTGGATGGTCCTCTTGTCTTGGCCATCCATTTGAGGGTAGGAGGCTATAAAAAGCTTAACTCTAGTACCAAGACCCCTTTGTAAAAATTTCCAAAAATAGGAAGTAAATTGTGCCCCATGATCCGATATGACGGACAAAGGAACCCCATGCAACCTTACCAGGTCATGAAAGTATAACCTTGCATAATATTAAACCCCAAATGTGGTCTTAACGAGTAGAAAGTAAGCTGATTTTTTCATCCTATCAACCACCACCCAAATGGAATCAAAACCTTTTCTAGTCTTGGGAAACCCAACCACAAAATCCATATTTATCTCTTCCCACTTCCAAGTAGGAACCTCAATGTCTTGGGCTAGGCCACCCGGCTTTTCATGTATGGCTTTCACTTGTTGACAAGTATGACAACAGAAAACAAATTTAGCAATGTCCCTTTTCTTGCCTCTCTACCAATACACATCCCACAAATCTCTATACATTTTCGTGGCGCCTAGGTGGGTAGAATAAGAAGAGTTGTGGGCCTCATGAAAGATCCTTTCTATCAAACCATTGACACAAGGTACACACAACCTACCTTAGTACCTACGGGCACCATCTCCCCCTTGGGAAAAACCTCCACTTTTCCCTCTTTCACCAAGGCCTTCAATTCTAACAGGGAGGGATGAAGATCTTGTTTTGCCATCAACTCATCAACCAAAGAAGACGTAGAACCATCAACAACAACTATAACATTATTACCATCCTCTTCCAATCTAACTCACAATCTAGCCAACCGATGTACCTCCCCAACCATCTCCTTCTCACTACCATCAACATGAGCTAGGCTACCCATGGACACCCTACTCAATGCATCCGCCACCATATTTTCCTTACCTAGATGATAATGCACACTTATATCATAGTCCTTAAGAAGCTCTAACCATCTCTTTTGTATCAAGTTGAGATCCTCTTGAGTGTAGACTTATTGGAGTCTCTTATGATCGGTGAACACATCTACATGCACCCATACAAGTAGTGACGCCATATCTTTAATGTAAACACCACGGCGACAAACTCTAGATCATAGATAGGGTACTTCTTTTCATGTATCTTGAGTTGTCTAGAAGCATAGGCTATAACCTTACCATCTTCCATCAATGCATAACCCAAACCCACCTGGGAAGCATCACAATGCATAACAAATCCCTCAAGCCCATCTATGAGTGAAATATAGGAGCAGACACAAGCTTATCTTTCAATGTTTGGAAGATCCTCTCATATTTATAAGTCCACACAAACTTAATCTTCTTTTGAGTCAATTGTGTCATGGGAGAAGCAATAGAAGAGAACCTATTCACAAACCTCCAATAATAGCCTGCTGAACCCAAGAAACTCCTAATGTCTGACGGGGTGAATGGTCTAGGCAAATTTCTAATCACATCAGTTTTCTTTGGATCCATCTTAATACCATCCCCCGACACCATATGTCCTAGTAAGGAAACCTCCCTCAACCAAAATTCACACTTCTCATATTTAGCATACAATTGCTCCTCCCATAATCTTTGCAACACAACCCTCAAATGAGCCCTATGATCCTCCTCACTATGAGAATAGATCAAAATGTCATCAATGAAGACCACAACAAAGGAATCAAGGTAGGGTTTAAAGACCCTATTCATTAGGTCCATAAAGATGGCCGGTGCATTGGTCAACCCAAAAGACATCACTACAAACTCATAATGCCAATATCTAGTTTGGAAAGAAATCTTGGGAATGTCACACTCCCTCACCTTCACTTGATGATACCCGGATCGAAGAACAATCTTAGAGAAATCGCTAGCCCCTTGCAAATTGTCAAACAAATCATCAATCATTGGAAGAGGATACCTATTCTTGATGGTGACCCTATTGAGTTGTCGGTATTCAATACACATCCTAAGAGACCCATCCTTATTTTTCAAAAACAATACCAGAGCACCCTAAAATGACTGGCTAAGTCTAATGAATTCCTTCTCCAACAAGTTTCTCAATTGTTTCTTCAATTCCTTCAACTCCGTCGGGGCCATATGGTAAGGGGGAATATAGATGGGTTGAGTATCAGGGAGGAGTTCTATGCCAATGTCTATTTCCCTTTTGGGAGGAACACTAGTAAGGTCATTTGGAAAGACATCAACAAACTCATTTATAACTGGAACCGACTCCATGGGAAGGACTTTAGAGTCCACACCCCTAACCCTCATAAGATGGTAAAGATACCCCTTAGAGATCAACATATAGGCTTCAATACAAGAGATGAATCTACCCGTGACCACATCTTGACTTTCTCACTCAAGGACGGGTTCATTTGGAAATTAGAGTTTGACCCTGTGGGTTCTACAATCAATAGAAGCATAATAGGCATGCAACTAATCCATCCCAAGAATGACATCAAAGTCAACCATGTCTAACTCAACAAGATCACAAGGCAACACTTTATGCAAGATGCAAATAGGACAACTTCTATAAACTTTCCTAGCAACAATAGATGCACCAATAGGAATAGACACTTCATATAACTCATGCAACAACTCGGGATCAACATGGAACTTTTGGGCAATAAAAGAGGTAACAAAAGAAAAGTGACACCTGGATCAATAAATACATACATATCAAAATCAAAAATTTTCAACATACCAGTGATGACATCGGGGACATCATCAACCCCTTTCCTCCCATACAAAGAATAAAATCGATTGTGCCTTAGGGCACCATCTTGTAGATCACCTCTCCCTAACGGAACTGCATTAGCAGCTTGTGGATGAACCTCTTTGCCCTTGTTGCAATCTCAAGGGCAATACACCTTTTTTTGACCCACTTCCCTACAACCAAAGCATCCATTAGTATCTCTCAAGCATGGGCCCCTATGCCTCTTATAACATCTAGGACACAAACACCAACACCTCAGGGCCTTAGGAAGTCATTGGCAATCCCCCTATTGGAAGGATGAGAGGACCCTTGGCCTTGGTTGATCCAGACACCCTTTAGGAACTTGCCCTCAAAAATAGCCCTCTTAGCCTCGTGGCCTCTCCTTTTTCTCAACTTCTCCCCCTCCATTCGCTCGATAAAGTTCATCAAATGTGACAAGCCCATGTCACTAATCAACATGGCAAACTGGCACTCTTCACTAATCAATTCGGACACACCCATCACAAATTTTTTCATCCTAGATCTTGAGTCGACCACCGAATGTGGAGTATATTTTGAAAGTTGGGTAAACTTGAGGGCATACTCCGTCACACTTATGGACCATTGTCTCAAATTCATAATTTCCACCAAATTAGCCTCCTTAAGGTCAAGAGGGAAGAGCCGATTAAGGAAAGATATCTTGAACTGCTCCCAAAGCACCACATAACCAACTCCCTTTTCTTCCTTCCATTGGTTGTACCATGTTTGAGCTACCCCTTTGAGTTGGTACACCGCCAACTCCGCCTTTTCATTCGGACCAACACCCATGATCGATAAAATTTTGTAGACCTCACCAATGAACTCTTGGTGGTCCTCACTCACCTTTGACTCATGGAATTCTGAGGGATTCATTCTCATGAAGTCTCTTACCCAAGAGGTGGGTGTAGGAGCATGAGGGGCTTTGGCCCCTTGGTTGCCTTATTAGCCACTACTTGTTAAAGCAAGGTGAGAGCATCCCTAAGCTTCCCATTGTCCGGTTGCTCCTCGGGCATGTGGGCTAGTCTTCCCCTCGTGTTAGGCATGATCTAACATAAGCAAAGAACAATCATTAGGGGAAAGAAGCTTACTTCAACTCAATAGCAAGACTTAGAACATGAAGAAGAGAAACAATTCCTAAAATATCTAATAGCCTCCTACTCATAGTAGTGGGGCACAACATAACCATGAATAAGTTGGACACCGAGGATCTAATAATGAAAGTAGAAATAGGGCAACGGGACTAATGGAAAGCTTTCATAACATTAAAATCAAGAAACAAAAGAGTCAAAGCTCACATCATAAATACATAGCATGTCCAATAACACCTCTACTACATAGATAGAGTGGGGGGAGGGGGGAGGGCAAGACAAAGCAACCAAACTCGCCCTCATAGCTAAAAAAAAAACAATAAAGAAGAATATCTCAATACATAATAAGAGAAATTTATATTAAGGTCCCCGAAGTGGAGGATTCACCAACTAGCTTGAGTAGTATCGGACTAGCCATGTGGAGGAGGATGATCAACATAAGCACCGATTCCTACATGGTGACATCATGTAGGCATAGAGTATGCATTAGTACATTTGAATGTACTAAATATGTAAGATACAATTCAACTATTGAAAGGCATCATAATAAGTATGCATAGAGATAAGCAATAGATAACATAGTAGCAATATGGCATGCTTGATTAATGCTTAAGTAAAACATGCTTACATAGAATAGAACATATGTGTAAGAAGAGACCATTACTATTGGTGGATCATAACACCTTAGCACCTTTGGTGATTGAGGTACAAAACCCATCAACAGGTTGGTAGATCATTGCACCCTACTACCCTTGTTGCCAGAGTACAAACCCTCCGATAGGTTTGTCACGCCCCAAAGTCCCGTTAGCGCGGACTGGCACCCGTTGCCGATAAGGCATGGGAGGAACAACCTGTATGTATGCGCTTCTTATACATACTATAATGGGTTCCTGCATTTTATATGCCTTTAAGAATATAACCAGTGATAACAAGTCAAAAGGAAATACATATGGCTAGGCTATTGGGGCCACGATACTTAAAGTACGATACATAACCACACTTTACTTTACATAGTCTACAAAGCCTTTAAATAAAGAAAAACATCCGATAATGGTCTGTACAGGCCCCGCCTCAACGAACTGTGCAATAAAAACACGTAAGCTCTAGACATATACAAAGCCCCGAAGCAACCTGGAGCTTGGTGAC